>JAWDGP010000175.1:17500-75000 GCA_033675545.1 Elysia crispata | reverse complement strand
GGTCCCAGCTTTAGACAGACTCTTATTCATATCTGATTGGAATAGTGAATTATCGTGTGAACACGTCTTTTCTGAATCATAAAATGGCAGACTTTACTATATCAAACTCCAAGCCACAGCCATTGTTGGACAAAATGCTAATGTTATTGAACAAATATTAATAGGTCAAGGAGTAAAAATAAAATCAAAATGAAAAGAAAAGATGAAAGAAAACTTAAAATGTGAAGCTTAAATTAAACCTTGAAGCTTAGTGCTTTCAATTTTTTTAAATTTTAAATAGGACAAATAAATTTCCACTGAAGCAATCGTTTATCTTGAAAAAGCCACTCAAGAGTTATTTTCTACAACACGGTTTCAAATGCACAGTTCAAGCGCCCAACTAGAATATCGTTTTTATCTTTTACATCTCTTTCGTATACACATCTTTTAAGAGTTTACAACCACTTTAGAATGTGCGGTGACGAGGAGCAACTTTTTGTGCATTTTCTTTCCCCCATCATTTTCGTTGTCACTGTTTCCTGATTCTTTCGCCCATATAAGAGAACAAAAAACAAAAAAAACAAACAAACAAAAAGACAAAAAAAAACCAGCAAAAGCGAGACTTCACAATTTTGAAGAATTGTTCAAAGATCCTTGCCTTGGTTCCACAAATGGTTCTGGTTCTCAGGTCTCTTCTGGAACTGAATGACGAGACTGGGAACAAGAAGGTGGACATCAACGCCATGGTGGACAAAGTCTTCAGAGAAATGGGCAAGGAGGCTGCAGGTTACCTCACTGTAGAGGATTTCAAGACCATCATGCTCTCTGGCGACACGGAGATTTGGCAGGCAGCCACATTCAAGTTGGATGGTATGTTTGTAGTGCTCAAAAATTATCGGAAGCTTTGTGGTTTGGAGTGTGGCCTGCTCGCCTTCACTGTCATTATAGTTTGCGCTCACAGCCTTCTGATTAACGCCATCACCATCCTGTTCAGCATCATCATCTTCATATTCATCATATGATCTTGATCATAATCATGGCCAGTCACATGATTGCGCTTCACTTTCTAACCATTGTGTGGATGACCCTAAATGTAATCAGTATCATAATTCTGATCTTTGTCACCATCACCTGTCTCCATGGCCTTGATCCCATATTCTTCACTATTATATTTATCATTGCCATTTTCAACATCAACATCATAATCAGATCTATAAGAGATATAGAAGATCTTTTGTCTTTTGCTTTTTCCCTTTAATGCAAACCGAGACAGCATGGATGGTGTAAAAAGTAAAGGACCTTTGTTATTATTACCATGGCATAAATTGTATGAACTAGGGTTGTAAGTGCACAGATTGTAAAGCAAGCGCTGGTTTTGAACTTCTGCAGTTGCTGGAGTCACGGGAACGACAAACAGAAAATCTGTCAGAAATAGAGCAAAATCCTTTGTTGCTGACTACAAAAAAACCAGGTAAATACCTTACTGCTCTTGATCATTAAAAAATAGACAAAAATGCATTATTCAATTACTTTTTACAATATACTTCTGATATTTCTTGTCTTTATAATTCTGTTACAAATAAAGTATCTTACAGTAACTTTGATCTTCGAAATCATACTTTTTATGTGGCAAATTGTGATCAAGAAAAATACTTTTATATAACCTGAAGCAAAAAATTCTCACCATTTTACATAAATATCATGACATGAACTGAAGGGTCGTCATAAAATTCTTTTGAAGCTGAAATATTTACTAAAATAGTAGTTCTGCATTCCATTATGGCGTTACTTTAAGATAGTTTCAATAGATGCTGTTTTTTTTTTCATTTTATATTTTCACTATGCAGCAGTCAGATCATGGATTACAATTCATCTCAACATGAAAAGATAAGCGTTGCTTATTTTGGTTTATTTACACTTTGGCGTTAATTCGATAGAGCCCAGCGGGTTCAGAGTTTGATCGCTGTACCGGAAGTAGAACTTCAATCGGCTCCGCGAAGTCAACCAACCAACAAACTCCAGATTCATCTGCAGATGTTCACTCGCTATATTGACAACCACCGACGACAGATCTTCTGGGTAACTCTCTACACCATCGTGCTGGCCGCCATCTTCATCGAGAGAGCTTACTGTAAGATACTCTCTTTAATTTAAGGGAAATCATAGACGATGAAGAAACAAACAAATGAAAATAATCATGTTCTTTTTCGTTCAGGATTTATTCTTGCGATTTTCAAGGTTAAAGCAATACTATAAAAACCACCCAAACAACGTTTATCTTACCAAGCACACGCTACCTCTTTATGCCTCCCAGGTGATCCAGCAGTTGTCTCAGATTGGCTGAGGCCTCGAGTCTCATGCCATGACATACATCATCTTCGTGGAAGAGTGATTGGTCACTCACCACACGAGCTTTACTCTGTTTGAAGAGCGATAGATTGATTATGCACAGCAGACTTAAGGTCTTAAAGTCCTGAAGAGGACGAGAGCATTTATCATCAATTTTGCTAATCACTTATTAAGACAGCTCATCTTTTCATGCGGCTCTCAGGATGAAGAATCGTGAGAGACTTTAGTCGCTTATTAATACTGAAAAGTGGAGATTTTATTTTTAAAAACAATAGTTGACCATTTTACACATATACCTCAAACTAACATTTCACATATAAAGAAGTAGATAAGTTTTGGGATTTAAGAATTGCACTCTTTCAACAATGATTTATGTTGTTTTTAATTTTTCGTTCTTTAAAAATTATATTGTTTGTTAAAAACAAAACGAATTATGACATATTCTAATAATTACTTTTTTAAAACTACATGCAAAGTGCTCAATCACTACGGTATGTTTTCTTAATCTTTTGATTAACATCTCCCTTGAGATGACTTGAGGCAACAAGAGCCTGATATCAGTCAGGTCAGGGTGATACTCTGGCGACAACAGTTCCTGTAGACCTTCGGTGCTGCGTGGCCGAGGGCGGTTGTGCAATTAACAACACTCATATTTGTTGTTGTGATAGAAAATCAACTTACTTTCGTTTAACTTAGCACTTTTGTCTTAAAAATAGATATCCGGTGTTTGGTTGTGCATGATATAATTTTGCTGGAGGCTAATAATCAATGCTGAAGAGGAAACTGTATGAGAATACTCTGAACCATGAATTGAGCACTTGTCAAAAACTAGCCTTAATCCTGTACTTTTCCTTTCAATGTAAAGACCCATCTAGTCATTCACTTAATTCCTGTGACAAGAGACAAATTGTGCCCATTCGTACAGGAATTCATAGTTTTTTGCATACTTAGGTGATAATGGACGTTTAAAATGATGAAACACTAGCTTTATAAACTTTGCTACCTATCGTTCTTTGATCTGTTGTGATTAAGTTATGTAGAGGAAAAGATGTGAGATATTTTGTCTACCGCTTGCATCTTGTTCATATAATCCTTGCAGACTACTCTGTGGAGAGGGAGCACGGAGGACTTAGACGACTTGCTGGTTTCGGGGTGTCCGTCACGAGAGGTGCTGCTAGTGCCCAGATGTTCACCTACGCCTCCCTCCTGGTCACAATGAGTCGAAACACCCTCACATATTTCAGGTGAAAGCTGAGGTCTAGTCTAACTCGGGCAGTTCTGCTGTTTCAAAATAGATTGCGGTAGCCGAGTTACTCACAGTATAAAATGCAGTTGGTAAATACTGCTTTCCAATTTAAAACTGCAGTATTAGGATATGATATAAGCCTACAAGGAGAGATCATGGGAGAAGAATATAACTGAAATTAGTGATTTAGTCTAAAGGTAGCGCTGTAATTTCATACCGAGGCCTCTTGGGGTTTTCATTCAGATTTGCATTTCATAATTGATTCAACTAATCTTTGCCTTCTTTAAAAAAGTGCAGCAGATTATCTTACCATTTTCATAATTATCGTCATCATTGTCGTCAACATGTTCACGAAGATGACCAAAATCTGTGTTAGTATTTATCTCATCAACAAATTCATCAAGATTGCAACGCATTTATTTTTTTTATCTTGCCATTGTCTTCCCCTGTCTCTCTACTTCTAAAAACTATCAACATTAATATAACAAACTTGGTCAATTCACGAAACGGAATATCACTCATATGAAAAGGGACTTAAAGATAACAAGTAATTTTTTCTCTTTTTCAGAGAGACGTTTCTCCATCGCTTCATCCCTTTCGATAATTTTCATGACATGCACATCTACGTCGCTTTCTTGGCTATTCTCTTTACCAGTGAGTTGTTATAATGAGCATAGCTTGAATTTTTACTAATATACTAAGTTATGCATGGTAAAAATAAACTTCCATACAACTGCTATGATTAAAAGCAAAAGAAAGGTATCGAAGTGAAGATTCGTATAGGACATAAACAATAAACAATAACAACGATCATTGTAAAGGTAACAATAATAATAGTAATAATAATAATAATAATAATAATAATAATAATAATAATAATAATAATAATAATAATAATAATAATAATAATAATAATAATATTAATAATAATAATAATAATATTAATAATAATAATAATAATAATAATAATAATAATAATAATAATAATAATAATAATAATAATAATAATAATAATAATAATAATAATTATAATATAACATTTATAATAATAATGAGGTCATTCAAATCACTAAAAATAAGTTTTTATTTCAATAGCTTGAAAAGTTTGACCGAAAAAGATTAGAAAGAGTACCATGAGAAGAAACTCTGCTTCAACATTGCAAAATTGAACCGCTTCTCCAGCATTATCCTTGAATTCGGTTTTTCTGACCAAGACTGCAGCACAGCAGCTGACGAATCCTTTAACTTAGGCCTACCTTCTTCAATTTGTTTCCTGCCCAGTTAGAGAGCGGCTGACGAAGCCTGTAACTTACTCCTACCTTCTTCAATTTATTTCCTGTCCAGTTAGACAGCGACTGACGAAGCCTGTAACTTACGCCTACCTTCTTCAATTTGTTTCCTGTCCAGTTAGACAGCAACTGTCGAAGCCTGTAACTTACGCCTACCTTCTTCAATTTGTTTCCTGTCCAGTTAGACAGCGACTGACGAAGCCTGTAATTTACGCCTACCTTCTTCAATTTGTTTCATGTACAATTAGACAGCAGCTGAGAAGTTAGAAACCCTAATAGAGGATAATGGAGAGTCGATGTTACCTATGAATCATCTAAGAACAAATATAAATCAGATTTGATCATCGCTGGTCCCCTCCCACAGAACACCCATCATGAAAAAATTGCTCCGAGTTTTTGATGCTTTTGAAAACATGTAAAAGTATTGTCATGGAGGCACCATGAAATTTTTAGTTGTTTAGAATCAGTTACTACTCATTAAGGGAAAGGGACAACATTACATTTGTCTCCCTAATGAAACACTCACCTTATTTTATTTTCAATGGCAGTTTATGTTATTATTTATGAAATAAAGCGCTTTAATTGAACATGAAGAAAAGGGGAAAACACTTATTTAGATATTGTTCTATTTTCTCTTCTCTCCAGTAATGCATGTTATCGGTCACTTGATCAATTTCTACCATATCTCCACCCAAACTCCTGGGGATGTGAGCTGCTATTTCAGGGAGTTCTTCAGATCGTGAGTTACAAACAGCCTCGACTGCTCAGTCTTTTCTTCCCATAAAACTGATTGTATTTCCCAAGAGGCACATAGTTATAAGTATTGCCGGTGGGAGGCGAATAATTCATGCTTAAAACGATTCACGCGTACAATTTTTATCAAATTCACTTGCTAAAAAAAGCTTCAATGAAACAACTGTATAAGCTTCTTTTTTAAGTGTAGTTTAAACATTCTGTGGAGGATATGGTAAATGTTGCATTGAGTTAAATGAAAAAAAAATATACTGCCAATTCACGGGCCTCTTGTGTTGATGCTTCAATAAAACCAGTAGTTAAGCTAAGGTTAAGGGAAGGGACACCATAACATTTCTCCGTATCCACAAGAATATTATGCTCATTTGCTGTGTAACTTTTCGACAAAGTGCCGTAAATATTTATCATCACTTCATCAAATCAAAAAGCTAATTACCAAAAAGCAACCACCTCAACACTAGAGTACAACACTCCAAGGATATACTCAAAGTAACAGGAAGTTGAGAAGGCTGGGAAAGTTGCCTGCATATCATTCTATTATGGTGCCACAGTGGGTCGTCAGACTAAAAGACAGTAAAGTGTTCAAATTTAAATACGTTCAATTTCATCGGTCATAAAGAAAGTATAAGAGGCCGACTGACAGTGGGTCTAGCTCTCCCTGAACAAATAAACTCAAATTCTGTGGTTCTTCATAAAAACTTCAAACATCAAGAAATTAAGGCATTTTTTAGCAGAAGGGGAGTGAAGAGATTCTGTTTTAAATGAATCTCACTGGAAATCTTATAAGTTGCTCTTTTTTTAAAAGGATATTACAAAAATAGGTTAATTTTGCAATGAAAAACGGCAAACCACTTGTATTGAAATGAACTGTACTTTCCTTACCTCCTTTTCAGAACTCATATCCTACCAACCTTCCAGTACTGGACATACGAGACCATCACAGGTATGATGTGTAGAGATTAGCTCAGTTGTGGTACCAACCAGAACTTCCATTTTAAATAATTTCACTCTATGTGTTTGCTTTAAAATTGGAGATATGCCTTTTACTGCGAAATTGCTCAGTTTTTGCGGAAAACAAAAAGGAAATGTATCACTATAACAGATATAAAACAGAGAGTTTATATTTTAGGCAAATGAGGTTTTAAGAACACAGCCTTGGTATAGAGGCAATGTGATACAGCTCAGACAGATCTAAACTTTACTTATGGGAATAGAGGCAATATGCCATTCAAAAGGATTAGTCTTTTAAAGGTGACTTCCAGGACCACTAACTTTGTTCATGGCAGGCATTAAAAAGTAAGCACCCACATGGCATAACAAATCTTTTTGGATTAAAACAATAAGCAAAAAGTTCAGATATATATGTAGAATACTTGTCTCCATTTTTTTTGCATTGTCCTCCTTGTTATGTGATCTGACATTGGTGTCGGTAAAGCTTCAGTGAGTGCAAGTGTTGAACATTGAAACCAAACAGCTTGATAGATTACTCAAAGTGTTCACTTAGACTTTCTTCTCAAGGAAACAACATTGCAAAATATAACATGGGTTTATCGACTATAGAATAATATTATGCGATTTTAAACGCCCAAGCAAGAATTAATTGAAAGAAAATCTCAATGTATTGTAGCAGATGATTTGAAAAATAAAAAGGGAAAAACAACAACCGCTCACTCTTATTCTCAATCTGCTTTATGCTCCCTATTTATGTTAAGTCTGATATTTTTCAGTGTAGTTCTCTTGTGTTGCTAACCCCCATATAACCGTCCCTCCCTAAGGTCTGACTGGCGTGCTGCTGGTGATAGTTCTGGTCGTTATGTACGTCTTCGCTATGCCTTTCTCCAGGAGGAATCTCTTCAACATGTTCAGTCTCACCCACAGGTACACACCTTGCTCCAAAGATCTTTCTGTCTTGAACTTTTCCTTTCAACCTATAAGTTCGAAATAATCAACAGGGAGGAAAAAGTATGACGTTAGTGATGACTCTACACATTGTAAGAACAGGGAAGGCTTTAAATTGCTGACCTGCTGCAAATGTTACGTCGAGAAACTTATTTTACTCAAGCCTATTTAGGACAACAATGTCATTGAATATCTTCAATACTTGGGCGGCTAAAAATCTTGCTGTTGGAGGAAAGTGTGTTATAGACTGTTTACAACCAGTAAAATAGTGTTCCTAAGGGAAAGTTACTTCATGATTTTTGATTTCTTAGCCTAATCTCGCCCTATCATAGAAACGAAATGATTGTTAATGTCTCTAATATTTACATAACCATGTTTCCCCTGTTTTAGGGCTACATATTTCAGTATTCATAAACCACGTAATCCCATTTTACTGACTCGGAAATCAAACCGCAGTCTTGGTGTAGCATGTGGCGTTTTTCCTTCTGACCTCGAATCCTTATTCGTATAGCTTATTACCTAGTAAAATTGTGCTTATTTTATAACAACCGCGTCCTCTATTGGAATTACCTGCTTGCCTCAAGGCTATTTGAACAGTTACTTCTCAGATGAAACATATAAGATTTAAGCGCTACCTTAATAGCTATGTAATACACTTGAAATTCGTATCCTTTCTAAACTTTCTATCCATGTGAAACAAACAAAAAATAGATCTATATTTTCGCGTATTCGTGTTTTTTTTATAGGTGTATTTCTTCCCAAAACATATTGCTCATTATTATAAAGTATATTAATATGACGTTTCTACAAATCCGAATTAATGAGCCTTTCCTTCATTGGTTGTTACTATTTTCTCTCTCTCTCTCTCTCTCTCTCTCTCTCTCTCTCTCTCTCTCTCTCTCTCTCTCTCTCTCTCTCTCTTTTTTCTCTCTCATTCTGCACCCTTTTCTGTAACTGGTGGTGTCAGTATAAGGACATCATCATCAAACAAACCCATTTTAAAGTAGCCTCGTTGTTGCGACATTTAAAAGACCTAAAAAAAATTCTTCCCTATCAAAATACACCCTAGCCTGTCCTCTTTGATTTCATTCTTTCTTACCTCTTTAGTAGTTTCACACCTTCTTAGCTCTCCGTGCAGAACATTATACAAAGAATCCGTGTTGTTCATCTGGCCAGGCTGTACATCGTGACGTACATACTGATGTTCCTACATGGCTCAGGGCGGCTGGTGCAGCCCCCTCTGTGGGGAAACTTCTTCATTGGCCCCATGGTGCTCTTCCTCTGTGACAAGTTTATCTCTGTGAGGAGAAACAAGGTACTGCTGCCAGTGCACAAAGCCAAGCTTCTGCCTTCTGGTAAGGAAAGTCCCTAACTGGCACAGTAATTGATGCATTGTTAGAAACGTGTAATAAAAGTCGCCGATTTTGTTATGCATTTAGCAAGATAAGGTTTTTTTTTTAATTTGTGCAAAGAAGCAACATGGAAGACAATGAATTTCTTGATAGCGCCATCTCTATAACCCTTCAAATCTTCTTCTAGAAAAATCTGATACACTCGCATCTTTGATGCACTTTTCCTTTATCTTCAACTCAAATCTTTATGTCCACCACATGTAATAGCACGAGTCGTTAGGCAACTTATGATTTCCTTCACCTTAAAGCAAAACTAACAATCTCTGCATATGTCTCTCAACCCAATCAAAAGACCAAAGAAAATTTCGCCAGACAATGTATTTTTATATAACAAAACCTGTAAACCTCCTATTTCCTCCCCCACGCGCTGTGTTCCAGGTGTGATCAACCTTGTGTTCAAACGGCCGCTCACCTTCGACTACCAGTCTGGTCAGTGGATCAGGATTGCATGTCCAGTCCTGGGCAAGAGCGAGTACCACCCGTTCACCTTGACCTCCGCCCCTCACGAGGAACACCTCAGTCTTCACATCCGGGCAGTGGGGCCATGGACAGACAACCTGAGGAAACTCTTTGAAGTCAGGCTGGGAAATAAGATGGACTTCCCAAAGGTAATTATAAATATATGTTTTTGTTTTAAATCTTGGCTAAACCATACCAACTCTTATAAGGTCTTCGTAATGCGAAGTCTCTTTCAACGCATCCATAACTGAAGTGTCTCAGGTACATCCCATCTTAAGGTCTTCACGAATTTTGTTTTTAGGAAGAACCTAATTGTGTGAATATGTGAGGTTCTCCTAGTTCCAAAATCTATAAACTTTATTTTGATTTTATTTGTCGATGTTGAACAGACATTTATTTCTTAATTCTCTGGCACCGTTTGCGAATGATTTATTTTCTTACTCCACTTGATCCCACGCCAACAGATCTACGTGGACGGACCATTTGGAGAAAGTCACCAAGACTGGTATCGATACCCTGTAGCCGTACTTGTCGGAGGAGGAATCGGAATCACACCTTTCGCATCGATCCTGAAAGATATCGCCAACAGATCTAAGAACCTAGCTCGCGTGCCCTGCCAAAAGGTAAACACACACACATAATCAAGGTCATAACTGGTTAGAAAAATTTGGGTAACTTGTTCAACTTTTTTCTGCTTAACTTCCACTAGGCAGAGCATTGGAAAGACGAATGTCCATATTGTCTTGGGCTGTCTGGTAGAGGGTTAGAATCTCATCTAACCAGAAGCTTCTGTAGCTTAACGGAAGTCGAAGAATCTGTTTGAATGTAGAAAACCACATTGGCCTTGGGGTTAAACACATGCACTTGTACTCTGTTGTTTTATGCACCATTTTAGGCACTAAGAGACTCATTGTTAAATCTGATGAAGATCTAGAAACAGCAAAAAAATTAATAACTTCTTAATTGGAAGGAAATAAGTACAATGTTCAGAATACTTTTATTCGTTCCAATTAAATTGCCTCTATCTTGATATCGTGACTAAACTTAAGGTTTTCTTTATCTGTTATTGTAACTATATTTCCTACAATTACATTCAAAACAAAGTGCTACAAGGTTTTTTTCCTGACTTTTCATCTCATAATTTTTGCCGCACAACTCAGTTTGAACAAAATTACCGAGTTGAACTTGGTTTACGAGTCAAAGAAATAAAGAGCAATTTTCTGAAAGTCAAAAGCATACTATCTGCTGCTAGTCAGCTAGATTTTCTGAATGTGAAAATCCTACTACATGTACCTGCTCCTGTTAGGCCAGATTTTCTGAATATGAAAATCCAACTGACTCCTCCTGTTAAGCCAGATTTTTTGAATATGAAAATCCTACTGACTGCTCCTGATTAGCCAGATTTTCTGAATATGAAAATCCAACTGACTCCTCCTGTTTAGCCAGATTTTCTGAATATGAAAATCCAACTGACTGCTCCTGATTAGCCAGATTTTCTTAATATGAAAATCCAACTGACTGCTCCTGTTAGGCCAGATTTTCTGAATATGAAAATCCAACTGACTGCTCCTGATTAGCCAGATTTTCTGAAGATGAAAATCCAACTGACTGCTCCTGTTTAGCCAGATTTTCTGAATATGAAAATCCTACTGACTGCTCCTATTTAGCCAGATTTTCTCAAATCTCTCCCATAAACCTAATTCTGCACTGTTTTTATTTTTGTGGCCCAGGTGTACTTCATCTGGGTGACCCGCACGCAGCGTAGCTTCGAGTGGATGACGGATATCATCCGGCAGGTGGAGGTCGCCGACACTGCAGGCTTCGTGGATGTCAAGATCTGTATCACTCAGCTCAAGGAGAAGTTTGATCTGCGTACTACCATGCTGGTACGCTCATTCTCTCACATACGAAACTTTAGGATCCATAGCTATTCGAATAAAGGTCTGAAATTAAACCAAAACACAAACGGTCTAGCTAGTCCAAAATGTTTTTTGACTAGTCATTGTTACTCATAGCAAATTTTGTTTTTATAGTCCTTTTATATTCATCATTTCATATTTGTTTAAGAAAAGTATTTTATGCATTATGGGCCTGTTAAAGGCTTTCCAACACTAAAATTGATCCTTCAAAGTGACTTTACAGAAAGGTTTAAAATAGGATATTTGACAAATTTCATTTTTGATTGCACTAGACAATATTTGAAAAAAGAATAACTAGAAATAACTAACCCCAGAATAATTTGTTCCTGAAAGACAAATAATTGTGAGTCTTTTCTTACTCATAATAACCAGGTGTACTGTTAATTCCTAACACCTTTTCAGATGTTTGATACTAATTCATAAACTAATCAGCTTCACTCTCTACCTTGCAGAATATATTTTGTTTCCATTGTTATATTCTAAATCTTCCATGTTCGTTTCAGTACATATGCGAGCGACACTTCCAGAAGGTTGCTGGTCTGAGTATGTTCACTGGACTTAGGGCAAAAACCCACTTTGGCCGCCCGAAATTCTCCGACTTTTTTGAAGCCCTTAAGATTATTCACAATAATGTAAGTGTCAAGGCTGCCCAGTGTGTTAGAGCTACCACACTCTCAAACCGAAAATCATGTTGTTAATGAAATTGCCATAAAACCTCCATGGGTTTTTGACTTTAAAGCTGCTCTATGCTACCAGCATCTTACATAACTGGAATGGTTGATATAGGGTTTCAGCCGTGATTCTTACATTCTATCTCAATGGCTCTGATTAAACTCTCGTATAGATAATTCTACCAACAATGAGTAAATTTCACAGCTTGGTTTTTCCAAATCACATGATGGCGATAAAATCAGTTTTGCAATGAAAGCGGCAACTCTTTTCCAGGTGACTTGCCAGCAACTGATGAAATGCTCTCATTGATAGATAACAAACTAGTAACCTCCTCCGTCCTCCCACTGGCTGTCTAAATCATGGTGAAACTTCCCCCCCCCTCCCCCCCAGGTGAACCAAATCGGCGTGTTTAGTTGCGGCCCGGGCGCCATGACCAGGAACGTGAACACAGCGTGTGTGGAGCACAACGCCTTCACAGGCCCGTCCCTCATCCACCACTTTGAGAACTTCTAGTTTAGCTCATCACCTCTTGGCGGAAGGACAACCACAGAACCAGAATGACTCTCTCAAAAAACAAAAGGCATTCTTTTGTGATAAATGCTTATCTTCATGTAGTGCTGAGTAATTTTATATGTTGCTGTGAATAAATTTATAATAAATACAAGCATAAGTTTGTAATCCCTGCTGTCAGAAGACTTATATTAACATCAATAATATTTATAATTTGTATTTTGCTTTACGCTCTTCACTGAATTACATCATAACAAGACGAAAGGTTTCCGTTTATGTCAAAGAAATATTGTCCCCTGCGACTCTATATACTTTTGTTTTTCTTGAATGGAAAAACCATTAAAATGGTTCTTATTTTTTGGAGCTTTTTAACAAACTTAAGTGCTATATGAAAAGTGCTAAGTTTAAGTGTATGTGCCAGAGGGAAAATGGCAGTATATCATAATGTTCTAAAAGTCCTTAATAAACGTCTTACATGCTCAGAGCAAAAGAGATTTTTTATAAAGACAGCCCGCAGGATATTGAATGATGTTATTTTATAACAGTCTGAGATAGTATTTTATCTCCAAAGTGTCAAGTCTTCATCCTACTCGAACGATTTCACTCTATCGATATTTTCTTCACTTACTTTATCCTTCATGTTATGAAAATGCAACCTATTGTCACGTTTACGTTTTATTTTTTCAGTTCCTTTCAAAATGCATGACTCCCATTCTGTAAAATTAACTGTGTTTATTTCTGATAATGACAAATGCTAATATCTATTTGCCAAAAAGTCAACCTTTCCAGACATACACGATAAACCAAACAATACCAAATACTTCAAATAAGGCTGTGTGTCTAAAGACGCATGATCGGGGTCGGAAGTAATTTATGGAGAGGACATTACTTCCAACATTGTTTCCTTTTTCTAGGGCGGTAAGATCTAAACTCTGAAATATAATGCAACTCTTTTTTTTTAAGCTTTATTTGTGTTTTAACTCTTAGTGGGCTGATATGGAATCCATAAAAAGGTTTCCAGAATAAAACACAGAAATTTGCTTTTTTTCTTTGAGAAGAGTATTTTTTTCTTGTCTTTCAAATATTACCCTAAATGTACAGAAAAGCTGGGGACTTAAAACATTGTCACGTTGACACTATAGGACACATTTTGAATTTTAATGCACCCGTCAATTGTGAAAAAACGCTAAGTAAAATGAGCTTTTTTATTGTTTTGTTGATTTCAATAAAATTGGTACTAAAAAAAAATAAATGATAATTTGTTGAAAATACTAAATTTCTTTTGTGGTAGCAATTTCCTCTATTTTGAAAATTTTGTAATAAAACATTTACTTTTTATTACACTTAACAGAAATGAAATTTCATATTTTCGCTTTCATGGTGTGGAATCACTTTCTATCTTGGCATATTTAAGAGCTATTTATTTCGCATGCACGTGCAGTCTTTACAAGTAATCGTCTAATTCTGGATTTGAGTATAGAAGTTGATGATGTTTGGAGAGAATCTGTTACACTAAGATATAATTATGTTCTACTACAATCGTTTTTTTATTTTCCGTGGTGAGTATTATAATATAGTTTTAACAGTTTTATATGAGAATCATCAAAAAAAAATATCTGTTATTTTTATTATTATTATTATTATTATTATTATTATTATTATTATTATTATTATTATTATTATTATTATTATTATTATTATTATTATTATTATTATTATTATTATTCTCATCATCACTTTTATTATTAATTTTTAGGATGTTCTTGTTCTTGTTGTTGTTGTTGCTTGTTGTTGTTGTCGTTATTATTATTATTATTAATATTATTATTATTATTATTATTATTATTATTATTATTATTATTATTATTATTATTATTATTATTATTATTATTATTATTACTATTATTATTATTATTATTATTATTATTATTATTATTATTATTATTATTATTATTATTATTATTATTATTAATGCCTTCATCTTCTTTTCCCTATTATTATTTAATATCTATTGTGTTTATTTGCATTACTAATGAAATGTTTGCGGATATTGTTTTGACGATGGTAATTTTTATGACGGATGTTATTTTGATTAATAATGCAAACTTTGTACTTATTATTTTGTTTATTAGCAAATGCTTTCTACTTTACATTTTATAAGAGTTAATTTTCGCTTTCCATTTATCTCTGTTTCCCACCTCAAATCCAAAAGCTTTGCCTATGCTTTCATTAATCAATTAAAAAAATCGTAAGCTCATTATTATGAAGTTTTTTTTTATTTCTCTACCACTTATATCCATGTTGATTCATTTTTTTTCCATCAGAAATTCCAGCACCTTGACAAAAGTAATCAATTCTGTATGAGAGAGAAAGAGAGAGAGAGAGAGA
This sequence comes from Elysia crispata, assembly GCA_033675545.1. NCBI lineage: Eukaryota > Metazoa > Mollusca > Gastropoda > Plakobranchidae > Elysia > Elysia crispata. The sequence goes on along the minus strand of JAWDGP010000175.1, from coordinate 60,125 downwards.
GAGAGAGAGAGAGAGAGAGAGAGAGAGAGAGAGAGAGAGAGAGAGAGAGAGAGAGAGAGAGAGAGAGAGAGAGAGAGAGAGAGAGAGAGAGAGAGTTTTTTACAGATCATAGATCTATAATTTTTATATACCAAGTCTTCTGCGGAAATAGATTTGGAAAAAAACAAACAAACCAAAAGATAAAGGTTGCCTTCAATTCAGGTAGATCCATAATCGACGTATAAATTGATTATCAATAATCGATAGTTTATTGTGTTTTTTTTTTTTAACACAACATTTATCGAGGCCAACAAGTGCTTTAAATTAAGGTTAATCAATTTAAAAAGTAGGATTGTGAATAACACTGGGCTTTCTTCTATAGACCATTGCAATAAGAAAGAAGGTGTGAAAATGAATAAAATCATCCATTAATTAAACATTTCTTATTAATGTTGTCCAAGATAGTTAGCAAAGAGATATCACTTACATGCACTCTTTCAAATGAAGAAAACAAATGTTGGATAAATGATGATATAAACTGATCTTTAATATTTCTCTAAAACACTAAAGAAACAATCTTCCGGTTATATCATGATTTTAAAACACGATCATCTTTAACTATTGAATGCCACAGAAAGTTAGTTACTATTGATATAAACTGATCTTTAATATATCTCTAAAACACTAAGTAAACGCAATGTTCCGGTTGTATCACGATTTCAATACACGATCATCTCTAACTATTGAGTACCATAGTAGGTAAGTTACTATTGTATTTAAGCAAAGCGGATATACTAGAAAACGTTGGAAGAAAATTAGAGAGTTTTGAGTTTAACGCAGACCTAAATATTTTGATATTTGGATTCATGTATCCCCTTTTTAAACAACAGATTGGCCATGAAAGGATGTTATTGTTTAAAAAATATGAAAAATGAGAACAATTTTGTTTTACAACTCGCACTCTCTCGCCATCTAAAATATTCTAAAAGATTTGTAACATTTACCCTAAATTGCAATTTCTAATATTTTATTGTAAAACTGGAAATCTACATTCTAGCGAAAGTCAAACTTCTGTTTTTCTACGAATCAACTAGACAAAACATTATTCATTTACAAAAAAATACATGTAGGTAACATTGATCCATAGGGTATTTTGTTCGGTGATGGAACGCATAATCATACATTAATTTTTTTGGACTTTATAAATGTTTCTTCTTCACATTTTATTTGGCAAAATAATCATCTCCCTCCTCACATAAGGTTGAGAATCCATCAAACTTCTTTATTAATCCTTGTAGTAAACCCTTGGCCTTGAATCGAAAACAATTGCTTGATTGATGAATCCATAGATCTTGACGTATCTCTCCCGAATATTCTGTCTGGCTGGCGCTTAACGCCTGTGTGCCCCGCGGCTGGACGCGTGGCCTAGGCTGACCGCAGGGTCTGGTTCATCAAGTCGTCGATCAGGCGATCAATGTGAGCCCAGGAGAACACGAGGCTGGCGAGACTGAACACGGTCGGAACCCAGCGGAGCCCGCCCGAGTGGACTCGAGACTCAAACAACACGTCTCTCACGAGCCTAGGAAAGGTAACCAAAACACGTGGTACAATTTAATAAAAAAAAAAACCCACAAAGAATTGTAATAATTACATTACAACAACAATCAAAAAAAACCAAACAACAACAACAACAAAAAAATAAAAATCAACAAAGCAACAGACAAAACAACAACAACAACAACAACACCAACAACAATAATAATAATAATAATAATAATAATAATAATAATAATAATAATAATAATCATAATAATAATAATAATAATAATAATAATAATAATAATAATAATAATAATAATAATAATAATAATAATAATAATAATAATAATAATAATAATAATAATAATAATAATAATAATAATAATAATAATCATAATAATAATAATAATAATAATAATAATAATAATAATAATAATAATAATAATAATAATAATAATAATAATAATAATAATAATAATAATAATAATAATAATAATAATAATAATAATAATAATAATAATAATAATAATAATAATAATAATAATAATAAGAAGAAGAAGAAGAAGAAGAAGAAGAAGAAGAAGAAGAAGAAGAAGAAGAAGAAGAAGAAGAAGAAAAGGAGAAGAAGAAAAATTATTTCATCAAAAACTTTAGCGTTACAAACTTCCTCCCCCCCTCCCCCCCCGCCCCCCCTTTTCTATTCCCCCAGCTAATTTAGGCCGCTTTCATCGCCCCCTTCAGCTTTTACATAAAGACAATCCTCGCAGTTCAAAATCTTTACAATGCTTCGTTTGGTGTTATCTTGAAGCAAATGCGTTGCTATGCTGGATCTGATTTCACTACAATTATCTTCGGACTATCGACAGGTTTCCTGGATTGATTTCAGTTGCTAACTGGACGCGGCCAGTGTGTAAATTAAAACCTCCTTTAATTAGTCTTCAGAACAAACGGACTTTTTAAGACCCAAGAAGTGATAAATTTACTTTGATAAGGATACGGTATTAAGTATTTCAAAGCACTTCAGCACTAGCCACTCACCATCTGACATGGTAAGTGATGAAGGTTGGTATGAGAGCAGAAGCCAGGCAGTCAAAAACCAGGGTGTCGAAGAGAGCTCTTATGGCTAAACCACTTTCCTGCAAAACCCAAACGGGACAATCAATTTGAATGTGGAGTTTAAACTGGAGATATGAAGACCATACCCATTTATCATACTTAAAAGAAATAAGACGAATTTGAAGATAGGAGAAGAAACAAAGATAGCTAATTTAAGAAAAACAAATGAAAAATCACTTTGTTTTTTTTCTTAAATCTTTCAAAATATTTCTCTCTCTCTCTCTCTCTCTCTCTCTCTCTCTCTCTCTCTCTCTCTCTCTCTCTCTCTCTCTCTCTTCCCTCTCTCTCTGTGTTTCTCATACAACCTAAAACGTGAATAGAGTACGCTAGAGCTCTCTCTCTCTTTCTCTCTCTATCTTCCTCTCTCTCTCTCTCCACTCTCTCTCTGTGCTTCTAATAAAACCCAAAACGTGAAGAGAGTACGCTAGAGCGCTCTCTCTCTCTCTCTGTCTGTTTCTCATACAACCCAAAACGTGATTAGAGTACGCTAAAGCTCTCTCTCTCTCTCTGTCTGTTTCTCAAACAACCCAAAGCGTGATTAGAGTACGCTAAAGCTCTCTCTCTCTCTCTCTTGCTCTCTCTCTCTCTCTATCTATCTCTCTCTCTGTCTGTTTCTCATACAACCCAAAACGTGATTAGAGTACGCTAAAGCTCTCTCTCTCTCTCTCTCTCTCTCTCTCTCTCTCTCTCTCTCTCTGTCTGTTTCTCAAACAACCCAAAGCGTGATTAGAGTACGCTAGAGCTCTCTCTCTCTCTCTCTCTCTCTCTCTCTCTCTCTCTCTCTCTCTCTCTCTCTCTCTCTCTCTGTTTCTCAAACAACCCAAAACGTGATTAGAGTACGCTAAAGCTCTCCCTCTCTCTCTCTCTCTCTCTCTCTCTCTCTCTCTCTCTCTCTCTCTCTCTCTCTCTGTTTCTCAAACAACCCAAAACGTGATTAGAGTACGCTAGAGAGCAGTGGTCGAGAACTAGACCTCACCACCGACATGCTCCTATGCACGGCATGTAGAATGATGTAGCCCGTGCCGATGGAAGTTAACAGGTCGTGAGTGTCCGGATAGATCAAGGGGCCAAAAGCTGCGGCGATGGCGTATCCATGGCCTGTGAGCACATTGTAAAGAGGTTTTTAAAAAAAAAAAAAAAAAAAGATTACTGTTAACGAAATTATTCTGCATTTTTCCCTAATTTCATTTTAAGATCTATGGATCTTACGAAAAAAGCGTGATCTATCTTTTTAGAATTTTTACCTGCCTACTAGTTAGTTGAACGGAGATAAAGTTGAATGTTAACAAGGATCTGTGAAATGATTTGGATTTCACAAAACAATTGAATTATTCTGATACATATTAGTTTCAAGTCCTCCGAAGTATGAACCACATGCAGTTCTTGGTTCTAAACAATGTAAACGTTTTCGGTTTTTCAACAGCAAGACGCACAGAGCATATTGGCAAGATTTGATGTCTTTGCACAATTTTGTGCCGCAGAAAGTAATGCTGACACTAACTGAAATGGCCTAACCATATTTGTGAAGGAATAAGACTTCTTGTCAAAAACTGCTGTTTTAGAGCGGTTTATGTACGCACCAGTAAGGAATAGTATGACCTCCTGGTAGTTTTGGCCGGGGGTGGGTGGGTGGTGAGGGGGGCGGGCCAGGAATGGAGATTTGGAGAGCACAATCCGACTATGTGCCTCAAAGATCTGTTTGTCGACTTCATAAGGAGGCAGTCACCAAGTTTAAAATTTTGTGAAACCTTAGATTGGCCTTTTGTTTAAGTAATAGCCATAAAAACAATGGATATGAATGAAAAAGGATTTTAATTGAATCGAAGGCTCTTAATTTTTTTTATTATTCTGGAACAGAGTTATGGGAAAAACACTTCTTAATATGAGCAGAGACACTTTTAGACTTATTATGCGAAGAACAAATGTTATAATAGTCTTATATATTTTAACATGGTTCATAAAATTTGATTTGGATGATTTGATTGTGTGTACGAAGTGTGTGATGGACGAACCAATAGAGTATGGATCACCGTCATAAATTTGCGGAAGAGAGAATGAAAGATCACTTGAGCACTTTTTAAGAACATACCAAGACAAAAGGGATATAGGCGCATGCTCTCCAGATAGACAAAACAATGGCCATCTTGTGTGGATATCGAAATGGGGATACAAAACGGGCTGAAGTTCACCTCTGTATAATTAAAAAGTATTCAACTTGCCTCGGATTCACCCGAAAAGGTTCATTAAATATTCCACTCATTTAAACAGCTGGCACATGCTATTTAAGTCCAACTGCTGCTTACGTGCTTAATTTTACTCAGATGTGCATCCTCTGAATTCAAAAAGAAGGTTGCGCAAACAAAATTTGATCGAGTGTAGGAAAATTGTGCGAACAGATATTTTCCGGGACTTATTTGGTGGCTAGTCTCAGAATAGTGGGTGGTTGATGGAAATAGTGGGAACGCCAAGGCATGTTTCAGATCAATCATCAGAAGCAAGAGCTACAGTGGTTTCATGCAGTGTGCAGAGGATAGTTGAACACGGCCGAGTATTCGAAGTGAACGAGGGAGTAAATTGAAAAGAGCAGACAATGTGAAAAGGCCGCGAGGAAGAATCTGGCATAAAGAATTGCCCACACTTCCATATTATTATTATTATTATTATTATTATTATTATTATTATTATTATTATTATTATTATTATTATTATTATTATTATTATTATTATTATTATTATAATTATTATTATTATCATTATTATTATTATTATTATTATTATTATTATTATTATTATTATTATTATTATTATTATTATTATTATTATTATTATTATTATTATCATTATCATTATTATTATTATTATTATTATTATTATTATTATTATTATTATTATTATTATTATTATTATTATTATTATTATTATACTGAGCAACTGATGAAGATTTTATTCCTAAACATTTGTGCTATCAAATGAGATCCTCATATATCGCTAAAAAAGAAACCCACACGAACCGTCTGTCTCTGTGTATGTTAGCTAGTGCATAGAGATCATCTGGTCTGGAAAGTCTTCTCCTCAGGAGATTCCAGCTGTTGAAGATTATAAGCTTCTCTCTTATTCAGACTATAATTGTAGAGTATTGAAAGTGACCACAATTTTTTTTTAGCTATAAATTCACCCAATGTCTGCTAAGGTCAGAGAAAATGTCCTTTGCTAAACCAGCTGGAGCAGGCGCCAGGCTACAATTTACTGCCCTATAAACAGCTGTGAACCGTTGTCTTCGCTCCAGCAAGACAATTTAAAAACTTTCGCGTGTGGTTTGTGTGATGTGTGCAGCTTTAATAGGTTTTGTTAATTTATATGTATTCCTCCACATTTTGCGTTATAACATGATACCTTATTGAAATGTTGTTTGTTTTTGTTTATTTATTATTTTTTCATAATATCTTTAGTACCTTTTTTAAATAATTAAGTTATTTTTTTTTATTTGATGTATAAGCTCCTATAACAGATTAAAAAAAAACCCACAATTTTTACACAGATCTTAGTTGTGTTACTATCTCACGAACCATTATAAAGTGAGTCACTAAACTTTTGTTTGTGTTCATCAAAGCCAGCTGTTTTTGTTTTATATATATATATATATATATATATATATATATATATATATATATACAAATATATAGATATATTTATTTGTCGATACAACGTGGATGTAAGATAAACTTTTATACTCGCGCTATGTGTGTTTCCTCGACTTTTCACAAAATCTCCTATCAAATCAATATCATCAAATAAGAATGGGCTGTCCATTTAAAGCTTTTTGCATTTCAAATAATAAAACTTGTTTGACAGTTTGAGACATTCATGGTAAGTATATAATGGCTCAACTGGCAGACAGCGCTCGTATGACGACACACAAATGCCGCTCAATATCAAGTTCAGATAAATGATGGGGTCAAGAGCCTGACCAAACGCGGGGGGCTGTTTGGGTTTTATTCTTTTAATTTTTTTTTTTTAATAATCTCTACTACCAATATTTTTTAAAATTTTTTAAAAACAAAAATTAAAATATGATCACACAACATTATCTACAAATGCTGTCTTTCTAACAATGAATCCATCTATTTATCTTAACATGTGTCTATTTGCTGACTCATCCCGCAAGGTGCTTATGTTTTTTTTTTATTCCTCTCTAAACATAATTTGATCTTTGCACCTTTTTGTTCACAATCTACATATTTACCACTCTGACCCATTGTGTGAAATGTAAGTAAAGTTTCTCACCAAGATGACGAACAGGTATAACTCTGAAAGGATCATGCATTGTCTCTCTATCCCGTGCTTGAACTCAACGACTCAACTTCTCAGTTCATCTACTTTTGGCGGAGAACCAGTGAGTCTATGTGACCCCTGCTGGATACAAATACAGCTTCTATTTGAAAGTATAAGCAGATTGAACAATTATATATCGGTACACCTGATCTGATTATTTGATTTTCTAGCATTTAGTTGTATTTGCATTCGTAAATATACTTCACAAATATCATTATACTTTAAAGGATAAAAGTAAAGGAAACAATACCAGTGAAAACTAGTTTCATTCATTCATTCATTCTCTCTCTCTCTCTCTCTCTCTCTCTCTCTCTCTCTCTCTCTCTCTCTCTTTCTCTGCCTGTCTCTCTTTCACTATCTCTTTTTCATTAATAAAAAACACACGTCTTCCTTCAGAGTTATTTTTGAGTAATTCATAACTTTTTTGCACAATTTTTGGTAACAAAGTGCAACGAATATACTCACAGTACGCCGAGGTAGAAAAATAAAGGATTTTAATTTTTTACCCTCATTAAGCCTAATAAGATACATATTTTTACCTAGATCATACGATATTCAAGGAAAAAATTACAGAAAAAAACTTCTTTGCTTTTGCATTTTTCCCCATCGAATATAAAAAAAAAGTTAAAATTCCGATAACCCAGAGCAAAACTTCTAAATGGTGGAGCTTTAGAAGAATCAGCGATTGCTTTAGATGGCGAATTCGGACATCTAAGTCATCTGCCCACATTATGTTAGAGTTCGGTACCAATGATTAGAGCTTTTGTTCATCTTTTTTGCCGCGTGATGATTTTTTTCTAGTTTTTTCGAATGGTTATTTTCAATTTCAAATTGCGATTAAGAAATCTAGATCTGAGGTCTAGACTTGATCTAGATCTAATTTCAGATGTAGCAACTTAGATCTAAACATAGTTTCATAAATTGTGATTTCAATTCTCTTGCAAATCATGCTTTATTTATTACAGAATTATATTTCTTGCAATACAATGTGCTGGAACCTTAAATGGCTAAAACGTAAAAAAAGTTCTAGATCTCGATTTTCTAAGAGTTTTGTTATTTTTGGTTTTGATCAAATTATATTATTCTATTTACACCACCTACGATTTTGCAGAACGTAGTCATCGAGTTCTGAGCCTCTTCCAGTAATAACTGAAACAAACTGAACGGAACTTTTTCGGGGAGAAATCGTAGAAAATCTTAGTCAATTTTTCAAGATTGATTTTTTAAGGTGTGTAAACTATCACCACAATTTACAAGGCGTAATCATTAATTTTGGAAATTTTCGGTCTTGACGATCTCAGTAAGCTCAGAACCATAAAACTTAAAATTGTGTAAAACATTATAATTATTTTCTTGGAAAAATGTTGAGAACGTTATTATCTATTCTATAAAGTCTAGGTCATTTTCTTTTCCATTTTGTCTGGATTTTACTCTCATTTGATTTGAAATTCGAAGGCGGCAGGTTCTTTAGAAAAAAGGAAAACTGGAAATGCATTTGGAAAATGCTTTTACAACCAAGTTTACATTGGAATCAGAATATTGTTATAAGCATTCAATAAATCGGATTAAGGCAATTTCTGATTGTTAAATCAAATGGTTTTTATAAACATTTTCGTGCAATGTGTTTATTTCCTACCTATGAGGAAATGTTAATAGGATGCAGCTGGTAGTTAATAAGGAGCTTGATCAGCGAAACAATGTCTTTTCCCATGTCTTTTAGGGGTTCGATTAGTTGGTTAATTTATTTTATTTTAGAAACTTCTACCTCAAGGCATGGCCACTGCTGCGATTGTTTAATTCCGGCTCAATCTCTGTCACATTAAAGCTCAAAGCATAATGTGGGGGATGTTTTCTGCTTTTTTATGTTTTGTATTGCTTCACTAATTTACGATTGTTGTGGCAACTGAATACTAAGCAATTGAAAAAAAAGATTTCCACTGGCAGGATTTAAGTTCTCGACACTGTCGGCAATAATCGAGTATTTTATTATTTTTTTTTCAACTCTTGGTTCAATCATGTTCCTCTTCCTTGCCATATAAATTACACGAGTTCCTTCTTCTGAACCTGGTGATGGAAGGGGGTCTATAACATAAGGGTTATTTAATTTCTTTCCACCAAAAGAATTTACCTTTTGGTGTAAGAATTTTCGATTTCAATCCACCATAAACTGAACCTCAGAAAACAGCCATGCAATGTCTTTCCAATGTTTTTTTTTTTTTAATTATCTTTAGGTGATTAAAATAACCGAAGAGAGAGTGTTTTTAGATTTGAAATTTTTAAAATCAATCTTTGGTTTACTGCATCAAAGATAGGACAGTTTAGCTTTGGGAGACTAGCAATGGTCCCATGTGGCCAACCGTTTCTCGCCGGACCAGTGCCTTGATGGAGAGCGGGTCTTGCATTCTTTGAAAAGGGTTTAACACTAGTTGTACGCAAAGAATAATTAGTTAGTGTGCAAAACTGTTTCTATATATAAATCTTAAACAAATTCGTTTTCATACCGATTGGAATAAATGAGCAGTCATGAATCTCCACAAAGCAGTCCCGGTCTAAACATCTATTTGTACGTACATACAAATCTCTATAATGCCCGTTTTCCCCCCGCAATAGCTGACATGGCAGTGAAAGTACAAATGTGTGCTTCACAAGCTACCTGACCAATGTTTGTGGAATCCAGTCGAGGAGATGTTCTTGATTACCTTTAACAATATATGTAAATCACAAATAATCTCTTGTCAGCAACGGTAAAGCCTTAATCCAAGGGAGGCAATCCTTAAGCTTTTTATGAATAAATCACAAGTTGTTTCCCTTCGTTTATGCTCCCGAAGAAAATCCTACCTTATCCTTTCTTAACAGTTAATTTGTTCTGCACATAAACACACACATTTAAAAATAAAAAAAAGAAACCTACTGGTTTAAATTTGACGAAGTTCTGATTTTTTCGTCGAGTCTCATGTATCAGTTCCTGTCATTTCTTTGATTTCACAGTCCTTTCTTGCGTTTCTATTAGTTTAGATATGATATTAATGATTGTTAAACGTAATGACTCCAGTGTGGCGGATAAAATGCATCAAATTTCTCATTTTAATAATAAAAGTTACATGTTGAACAAAAAATTGAAAGATGGTGGAGGAAAAATAATTATGTCGAAATTTTAAAAAATCATTAAACAACAAATGGACACGAAAAATCTCCCACTAAAAAGATTGGAGAAATGACTCTTAATACTATAATAAGAGTTATATGTTTTATAGATGAAGTGGAGATCCAATAAACTGTTTCCCTTTAATTTGACGCCCAGGCGATATTTGAGTATGAAGAACTTATAAGTAAAGACGAAGGAGCAGTGAGAAATCAGAATCTTTATAGTTGTACTTATAGACAATGGTCTAGAAGTGGCTCCGATAGAATTGGTCGAACTCTCATAAGTTTTATTTTTTTTAGATCATTTTTTAAACTAGCTCTAGCCAAACTTCTTGTTGAAAACAGAACCCTCGAAATGAGATAAACAATCTAATGTGAAAAACTTTCTAAGACACTGATAAAATATACTTTATCTTAGTTACTGACTTCTGGAAAAAAAAAGTAGCATGATTACATAAAATTTGATATAAGGTTCTAATATGGAGGTTTTTTTTTTGTCATGAAATCACATTGTTTGTCAATGTGGGCGGTGGCCACAAAACCTGTCAACAGTAATGCTGTTTTAGATGGAAGAAATAGAAACCTATCAGCAGAAGTCCTCCAAACATCCGAACATCAAGTGGGGAAATCATGCAGAGATTTGGCAACAGCTCCGAAGTTGGGTGTACAGTAAAACAGAAAATATTCAACTTTAAGAAGCACAGAATATCGGGTATGAATTCGTTTTCTTTAAATCACCACCAAAAAGCAGCTTGTGCACTAAATTCACCTTGAAACGGTCACAGGAAGAACAGTTGACTAATTGTGTAAAATCGAAAGCTGTTCAAAGGTTCTTTAAATCTTCCGTTATCACGGAGATAGGACTATGATGAGCAGCCTAGAGTTCCAGTCGAGCAGTATATGATTGTTTTCACATGGCCTCAGTAGGAGCAGCTAGCAGAATGCTGAAACAGACTTGGAAAGTGCAGAACTAACTTTTCCTAAGATTCTGTTGTGGCCAACTTTTCACGAACAGATATCCTTTTAAGAAAATATTGCCACAAAAATTTTTATTGAGGATGAATAGATGCAATAAAAAGCGGTCCCCCCAAAAAAAAAAAAATCTTGAAATAAAGGCCTATTAAATTTCTTTAATAACGAAATACAAATCATGCAGGTCTAATACTCTTATTGGTAAAACAGAACAACTGGAATTTATCAAGGCAGACGAGAAACAGCTGAAAGCTCTCTATAGAGGCCAGGATATAGTTAGAAAAAAAGAAAGATATAAAATACTTAGGTAAATATTGCAATGATTTCTGTGCTCAACAGATGCAACGCACGTTCATTAGCCAGCGCATCCGCACGGATATCTTGAGAAGAGACAAAAGAAATTTCTACCAAAAACACAATGGAATAATTTCCTTTTAAAATTGCGATATTAAATTTAGGGGAAGAGGAAAAAGTAAATGTAACATATCTCTTCAGAGACAGAAGAAGAATGGAATCCCAGCAAAAATAAAGAGACAGTCAAGGAGTTCCAGCTCCCCCCAGACTGAGCTGAAAATCCGAAAGTCTAAATAAAAGAGACCTAAAATAAGAGTGAGAAAAAATTAAAGACTTTCAGAGCAAAGCTACAAAGCAAAGATAAAACCATAATGAAAGCAACAGCATCAGCAAGAACGAACGAGCAACAGAAAAAAAAATTAAGAAAAAAGTCCAATATTGAAAATGTACAAAATGAGGAAAATTTTCAAAAAATATCAAGAACGTAGAGGTGTTGTGAATCTCAACGATTAAAAAAAAAACCAAACAAACAACAACCCCCCCCCCAAAAAAAAAAAAAAAAAAAAACAACCAACCACTGTGTGTCCTCGCCCAAGTCTATTCATTTTCTACCTTTATCACCACAAAAAAGTAATATATGCATTGACTATAGCCTAACCAGTCTTGAGGTTGGAGAAAAAAAAATCATTTTTTTGCTGTATAAGACATGATTTTATAGGTTAGTCATGGAAGATTAGGATAATTCTAAAGTTTTACCTGTACAATATCAAAACTGTTCTCCGCTTCACCGATTAAATGTATTGTCTATTCCTAAACGAGTTTTAATGGTAAAAAGTAAAAAAAAAAAAAAGCAACTAAAAAGATGATGTGAAAAAAATTAGAGAAACAAATGTGTACGATGATGCCTAAATCTACCTTTCTTGCATTCAAGAATTTGAAAATATGGTGAAAAGAAACCTCTCTTGTTTTAACGTTGTGAAAAATGAACGCGCTTTATTCCGAGCATGGGAAAAAAAAAAAAACCTCTTGAAGAAGAATCTTAGGGCCACCGAAGAACTTTCTAATGTTCAAACAGACTGGATCGCTTAAACAGTCCAGTATGACGTGTTGAGAAACTTGCTGGAAGCTCACTCAGTCCCCCGCTCGACTCTGTTTTACGTCCATTCATGTAGAAGTTGAAGTGAGAAAACAAAACATATATATATATATATATATATATATATATATATATATATATATATATATAGAGAGAGAGAGAGAGAGAGAGAGAGAGAGAGAGAGAGAGAGAGAGAGAGAGAGAGAGAGAGAGAGAGAGAGAGAAAGGGAGACAGGGAGAGAAAGATAGTTAAACAGACTCTCAACAAACAGACAGATAGAGAGAGGCAGAGAGAAGTGAAGGTAGAGATAAATTTAGAGAGGGTTATGAACAAAGAAAAAGTGAGTGAGAAAAAACGAAAAACAAGAGAAAGAGAGAGAGATGGAGATAGAGAGAGAGAGATAAATATATAGATAGATAAATAGAGGGAGAGAGAGACATAGAGAGATAGAGATAGAGATAGAGAGAGAGAGAGAGAGAGAGAGAGAGAGAGAGAGAGAGAGAGAGAGAGAGAGAGAGAGAGAGAGAGAGAGAGAGAGAGAGCATAGTTGCCATAGTTCATAAATAACAGGTCCACAACAGAATAGCTCATGCTTATCAAGTCTCTTATAAAAAATCTCAGGAAATAATTTTTATGCTATTCAAACTAATAAAAGAAATTTGAAAAAAAAAACCAACAAAGAAAAAAACAATGTAAAAATAAGCGTCAATGCAATTTTTAAAAAAATGATTTTTAATGTGCCATTCTTTTACTTAGTTTCTTCGCAGTTATAAAAACAGGTGAAGAATAGCAATACCATAGAACCTATGAGACTTGAGATACAATATCACTTTGACATTGTTCAGTTATAATACCCTCAATAATTTGCACAAGATGCAACTCCAGACGCATAGAGTCAATCTGAAAAATCACAAGCCTTTTTTTTTTTAAATATAAATTATCCCTGTCTAGTTGAATTACAGATGTGCTCATGTGTTTGTAACCCAGTCCACAGGAGTGGTCCATATCACGTTTGAAACAAAGCATTTTACTATAGCTTCTCAGCTGCGAAAGTTGTCAGAATCCTTTACGATATTCAAACTTTAGCTCTTTTCAGGTTGTGAGCACAATACGGATTTATATAATTGGAAATCCACAAAATTTAAATGTTTCAAAATCCGATTCATCAGGGCTAATTGTGAAGTCAGATGTTAAGTTTTACTGTTATACTGAAAAGAGCAAAACCGTTTGTGTTTTCAGAGGTCGAGAGTATAAAAGTGTGCACATGTTTTTCGGATAACTCGATATACGCCACCATAGAGACAGGGGGGGGGGGGATTATTTTTATATAACTTCACCTCTCTTTTATAACCTGCTATTGAGATTAGGAGAAAGATGTGACGTCACAGGTGGTCCTCAGCAAGATCAGAACTCTCCTTAATACCTTCAGCTGTCACACCAGGAAGTGAGTTTTACTCATTACACAAAGTTTATTACTCTCCCAAAAAATTGCTTTTGTCATATATTGTTCTTAGTCCTCAATGTACTTCGGACAGGCTTAAGGCGGGGGATTAATTACAGATTGTTTACAACTACTGTCTAAGCGTTGTATAGGGATTGATATTAATTATGAATTTTTTTTTGAATTAGCAATTTTCGTGTTAAAACTATTTTCGGCCCTAGTTTTGTAATTAGTTGATAAAAATCTCTTCAAAAATGATAATTATTTTTCAACGCTTTTCGAAATAATGGTTTGAGTGTTTTGATATCTGCAAAACTCGAAGGACATAGTTTTGTTGGACCGAATCTTACGATTTATAAAACCTGAGGTTTTAACCTACAGTTTTATGCACTGTTTATATAGAAAGTGCATGTGTTATTCACGGAGGTCCATTGGTTTTCTTTATGTGAAGGTAGCTTGGATTGTTATACGACTGCATTTTGTCTGATGCAACACCGCCTCAAGATTTTGGTACAGTTACATCAATGTGGCTTGGCGGAACATCGGTTTTGTTTCACGGTATATCTGTTTGATATCACGGGGCATCGGTTTTACATTACGGTATATCTGTCTGATTTCACGCAACATCGGTTTTATATCACGGTATATCTGTCTGATATCACACAGCTTCGATTTAATATTACGATATATCTGTTTGATATCACGGGGCATCGGTTTTATATCACGTAATATCTGTCTGATATCACGGGGCATCGGTTTTATATCACGTTATATCTGTCTGATATTACGGGGCATCGGTTTTATATCACGTTATATCTGTGTGATATCACTGAACATTTTTTTAGATGTTATAACTGTGCCTGATCTGATCTGACGTTAAATCAGGTCGATTTGGCCATACATAGGTTTAATATGACTTCATGATTGTTTGTTATAACAGAGAATCGGCTAAATACACACTTGCTTGTGTTTTATAAGACAATGCATTACTTTGAAATAATAATTTGTCCATATGACAGTGCACCATTTCCCATAAAATGACGGTAATCTTTTTCAAAATAACCGTGCATTATCTCTACGACCTTAGCCTGTTGAACATGCTAGCACATCAGTCTTCTATAACTTGTTCCCGCACTTCAGCTCTAATGTCTTTGGCATACGAGTTAAAATAAGCTAGATTTCAAGTTGAACAAAATACAGCCAAATCTTGTAGTAGCTTGGGGTTCCCTGTTTGGACTCAGTACACGGTTCGGAGGGTCTGGTTCATGAGCTCGTCTACCAGCCGATCGATGTGTCTCCAGGTGAAGGCCAGCGTCAGCAGACTGACCGCCACAGGAGCCCAGTTGGACACAACAGCTGGCGCTTTGATCTCTCCGCAGAACTCCATGGTGATGCTGGAAGAAGGCGGGCAAAGGGGCGGAGGGGAGGAGGTGGAGGAAGAGAAACCTACGTGTTCTTGTGACGTGTGAAGAAGAGGCGACTCTAGCACGATAGGGAGACCCAGAGGACAGACCCGGCAGAGACCTGGGGAAGCAGGGAACCCAAGGGTGGGTGAAGATGAAGGTCTAGAAAGTTCGGGAGACTCGTCGTCTCGATGAAGACAACACAAACGTGAACTGGTGGAGAGCTGCGGCTCAGAGGTCCGCTCCAAGGAGGCTCGGGTATCAGCAGTTTGTGGTGAGGGCGGGCCGAGAGGGCCTTCGTTAGATGGACCGGGAGATTCTAGAGGATTGGATTCTAAGGATGCCTGCCTTCGCTGGAAGAAGAAACAGAAACGACGTTCCGACGATTGTCTTCGATAAAAACTGCCTTGAGAGGAAAGTGTTGCGCGTGGAGTGTGAGAAGCACTAGACTGTTGGGGAGACGATGGAGATCTTTCACAGAAACGGGAGAAGAGATGGACTATCAGAGGGTATGGCTCAGGTGACTCTACACCAGGAAGATGTTGGTCAGGCCCTGGGCTCAGATCCGGCTCACTTCTCGCCCGGACCGGTGGAGCCTCTCTACTTGGGCTGAGAGGAGAGTCCGCTACCGATTGGTTCTCCGTCTCTTTATCTTTGAGGGCAACCGTGGGAAATAAGCAAGAGAAGAGGCTTTCACGATAAGGAAATATAGAAACAGCAGAAGACCTTGAGGGATGAGAGACGTGCAAAGGCGGTTCTGAGGAGCTGGCGATCTGTTTGTTAGAAGAAGAGCGTTCAACAGAGGCAGGTGGAGAGGAGGGATAGGAGGGTGACACTGAGATCGGGGATCTATGAAACTTCTCTTGGAACCAGATCACCATTATTCTAGGGATTTAGATAAGACATTGATGGTGAAGAAGAGAAGACCGCAGAGGACGAGAGGTTGAAGAGGGAAAAATAGGGAGGAGAGGAAAGAGGAGAAGAGAGTTAAGATCCTCAAAGAGAAGACACTTGGTTGTGAATGAAAGGGTAATGTGATAAAGACTTCGACTGGTGTTAAAGATACATATTGTACCACTTTTACGTTCTGAAAATTAACTTATGTCTTAAATTTTTTTGGGTAATATAAAGATTTCCGAACAAAAAACAAACAAACAAACAAACCACAAGCAATTTTCAATAGCACTACTAATAGATTGAATACTTTCAATTTGTCTTGGGTCTAACAAAAATTGATACAAGTTAGAGGCTTATCCTTCTGGTTCTCAATTGTTTTTGTATGCAGCTTTCAAACTAATTGGCAATGGCTGTCTCTGGCTAAGTCAATTTTACACGGAGAAAACGAGTGTGCGAATATTTCTTTTTATTATAAACACTATATCCAAATTCTCTGGATTCGATTTAACGCGAGGCAGCTCTTAAAAGATTTTACTCTTCTCTTATCTCCCGTTTACTTTTAGGTGTATCAAGTCGAATGATAAAGAAACGCCGCAGTCGGTGAATACGCTATGTAGTTCATCCACGCCTGCACCTATTATCCTGTTTGGGGCGTTATGGGCTAAAAATTTGAAAAAAAAATCCAATGGAGTTGTAAGCTTTATCAAACAGCGAAACAAAGTAATCATAAACAGTCTCATCCGCTACACTGATACTGACAAGGACCAGTTGGATGTGATTGATCAAGAGCAATAACTCCAAGCTGCCGAACAACCACTGCATGAGTGGATAATGTGCTATCACTGCCTTGACTTTTCCTATCATTAAGGAGCCCACTAAGAACTAGATGCAAGTATCCTGCTTAAATAAGCCTCGGTCTGAGAAAATTTACATGAAACCCCAGAGCGGACCATTCTTTAGAGCTAACGAAATGAGCCAAGTTCCATAGATAAAGGCTGGCTAGTCAGACTGCCAGTGTTCCGGGCTCGCCGCCATTTTGACGGGCCAAGCTAACGATCGAGCTCAAAACACTGCATCACCTCGTTCATCGTTCTAGGTAGACCGCAATATAAAAAAAACCCAGATAAAACAATTTTCTAAAAATTAAATTTCAATCTCGAAAAAATGTGATGTCATTGTTGCTTGAAAGCAACGTGAGAAGAAAATAAATGAGACTTTAGAAAATTTAGAACCAATAACAAAGCGTCTATAAGATAAATAGGGCATCATGACTTTTTCTTCCTATAAGATCAATCTGACCAATCAAGACGGCTACGTTCTCTGTTCAGCCTACAGCGAGACGCTGACGCTTTGCCTTACGCGCGGACGTGGAATGTGAGGAAGGACGGGACAATGGCCGAGGCGATTCCATCGAAGATCAGCGTGTCGAAGAATGTGGTGAAGAGGAGTGGTCCACCTCCCTGGGGAAGACAGGATCACAAGAAGTGTTCATGGCACTGAGGCTGTTAGATATATCATGTAGTGTGGTTGTAGTAATGATAATGATGACCTGATGGTAGCTTTCTTTTCATCATTATCATAATCGTTATTGTTAGTATCAATGCAGTTAAATAAATATCCACATTCACTAGAACTAATTTATTATCAATATATAATACCATAGTTATCGTTATCATTTATAATAGTTCTAGTGAATGTGGAGATTTATTTAATATATTGATACTTACGACCACAATGATGATATGATAATGATGAAAAGGAAGTTACCCATCCTTTGGAAAAAATTAAGTCAATGTTGATGTCGATGGTTGTTAGTAGAATGAGGACGATAGTCATGGAGAAGATGACGATGATATTGAGAAACACATAAACCTTATGATTATAGTGGTGGATATGATGGTGATGAGGGCAATAATTGTTGGAACGATAATCCGAAGATATGACAACAATTAAACAAGATTATTCTGCACGCTCAGGGCGGAAGTGTTGAGGCTGCGGATGATGGTCAAGTCTATGATGGTGATTATGATGATGATGATGATGATGATGATGATGATGATGATGATGATGATGATGAAATTGATTTTACGAAATTAGAAGATATTAATGATAATGATAATTGGATCAAAGATAATTGGAACTTTGATCGGAATAATATAAATTTACATTTTACGGTGGAGATTCCGATGATAATGGTGATAATGATGATTGATGAAAACAAGTGTGATGTCTTGATTGGTGTGATGATAATGATAATGAAGATGATAATGCTTGGAAACATGGCAATAGTGACTCAAAATTATATTTTGTGATTATGATTCAGATGATAATGGCGATAATGATGGCTGATGGAAACAACTGTGATGTCGTGGCTGGTCTGATGGTAATGATGATGATGATGATGATGATGATCATAATGGTGATGATGATGAGGATTGGGACGATGATAATAATGGCATAAACTTATATTTTATGATGATTATTCAGATGATAATGGATACTGTGATATTGGTGATAATGGCTGAAGTGATATTGTGTCGATGGGTGAAATGATAATGTTTGATGAATAATGTGGTTGGGGAAGATAACAATTTTCTACTTGCTTCAAAATGATAGAAGCAAACATCGGTGAGATTGGTAACGCCAATGATCACTAGAGTGAGGAAGATTAGGTGAAGTCTGACACTACCACGATGTCCAATGAGGCGTGTCGAATGCTCTTACCGCGCTCAGGCCCCTGTGAATGGCATGCAGAATTATGTAACCTGTGGCCACAGTTGTGAAGAGGTCAAGGCACGCAGGAGGCACGTTGCTGTCCAGAGCTTCCGCAATGGAGAATCCATGACCTGCGCTCCCAAGAAAGTCGTCAGGGATCAGTTATATTAGGGAGATGGATCACATCTCATAGTCGGGAAGTATTGGAAAAGGCCCCCCATATCAGGTACCCTCTGTACATTTTCAACCATTCACAGTGTAAAGTATCATAACTTTGTCTGTCTGTTTGTCTGCCTCTCTCTCTCTCTCTCTCTCTCTCTCTCTCTCTCTCTCTCTCTCTCTCTCTCTCTCTCTCTCTCTCTCTCACCCTTTCTCTCACTCTCTTCAAAGCATATAAAATTAGGATTCACCGTGCTGCAATCTGGTTGTTTTTTTTCTCTGATACCCCCGACCATTGTCTTTATATTTTTTCGGTAAGCTTAGATCTCAATCTGTTTGCTGTGAAATTGGCTTTGAAGCTCCTGGTTTTCTTTTTCTTTTTTTCTTTTTTTTTTTTTTCATTTTTTAAGGTCAAGGACGGATCTTTTCTCCTCTAATTATCGCATGAAAACTAAAGAGTTTAAGTATAATTATAGTAAACTTTCAATGCAAGTCTGATTATTAAGAGTCATCTAGATTAATCATAAGTTACTTCATTCCCCACCCATCCCTACCCCTGCCACCCTACTCCATTTTATTTTCTCTTTCTGTCTCTCTCTCTCCCTTGTCTCTCCCGGTATAGCTAGCAGTCACTCACCGAGATGACGAACCGGTATTATTCTGAAAGGGTCTCTCATGACGGAACTGTGCAGGTCAACGTGAACGACACTGAGCCCGAGCAGAAGGACTTGCAGGAATAAATAGCTGTCATCTGGGGATCACCTGAAGCCCAGCCTGTTACAGGAAGTAACATTTTATGAGGCTAGCTAGAGGGCATAAACCAGTTTAGACATAGTAAAAAACGAGGAGTTCAGACCAATCCCGGATCAACTGAGATATATTTTTGCATATCTTGACTTTTTAAAGCCGTCATATCCTGAAAAGAAATAAATCGAACAGCAGATGAACAAATACACAGTATTCATAGACCTAAGACTTTCGATACGGTCAAAAGAGAGAGAGAGAGAGAGAGAGAGAGAGAGAGAGAGAGAGAGAGAGAGAGAGAGAGAGAGAGAGAGAGAGAGAGAGAGAGAGAGAGAGAGAGAGAGAGAGAGAGAGAGAGAGGGGCTCTGGTCTGTACTCCTCAAGCTCGGCTGTCAATGACAACTCGTACACATCTTCCATGTCAACCTGAACGGGGAATACTCGGACACATTTTCCACCTTCCACGCAGTAAAGCAAGGCTGTCTTTTAGCGCCATTTCTGCGCAGGGCGGTGAAAGGTCTGGATATCGGGGCCAATAAAAGGTATCATTATGCCGGATCTCCCTTCGACCTCGTTCGTCTCTCAGCTAGGACAAAAACCCTGTATAAACTCATCCTAGGGGGATTGTGGCACGCAGAGGAAGCCACTTGCAGGACATCGGCGACCGCTTCACAGAGGCGAATAAACTGTTCGGACTGACAATACGTCTTGGGAAAACAGAAGTGATAATCCAGCCAGCCCCGAACACAACGCGACCGCAGCCAGCCACCACACATGCAGCCAGCCATCACCATTGACGGTTCAACGGAAAGCTTCAAGCACCTCATCAGCACAATCTCAGCAGGAGGATCACTGTAAAAGCATCGAGAAAGCCAGCCAATCACTCGGCAAACTCAGAGTGAAAGTCCCACAGCAGAAAGGAATCCCGCAGGCAACGAAGCTGGAGATCTACAGAGACATAGTTCTCTCCTCACTGCTAATGTTGTGAGACATGGCCTCTCTACCACCGGCACAACTAACATCTGAAGCTTTTCCACGATAGGTCTTTACGCACTTTTGTGACACAATCACCAACCAGAAATGTAACACAGAGCTGACTCAAAAAGCATTAAACGCTGCTGCTGAAGGCTTAGATGTGCTGGACAGGCCATTTCATAATGATGAAGGAATGACAGCCGCTTACCCTGACAAGTCCTATATGGTGAACTCAAAGAGGGTGCGCGCAAGCAAGGACACCAATACTCAGTACTACAAGAACAATTTGAAAATCACTATCAAGTTGAGCGGTACTGAGCCCCGCCAGCTGGAGGCGTGCGCCTCCGACAGAGCAGTGTGGAGATCAGTCACGTGTTTGCACCGTTTTCTTCACACCTTTACGTGTGAACATGAGCTCCACTGCGAGCAGTGGTTGCTATAGATCTAAACTTAACATTACTGATAACATACAGAACCCTGAGTCCTTAATTAACGGTATTAATACACAACAGCTAAATTACCATCCACTAGGTTTTAAATATTTTTAGTCTAAGAATAATATTGTATACATCAGTCTGTACTCTAGATTTACATCTTCGTGTTATTTAGACAAATATCTATCTATATTGATTGTTTGAAAGCAAGTTATACAAGATGAAGTAAAAGAAATCTTTCTAATTAAGAAAGCTGTATCTAAATCTAAATTAGATCAAAATGCCTATGCCACTTATTCGTAGATTTAAATTCAATTTGAATTTAATTGAAAAATTTTAATGGATTTTACATTAAATAGAATCTATCAAGTTAAAAGAAAACATACATTTATATGATCTAAATTTAAAACAAGCTTTAGATCTACATTACATTCTAGACCCAACTGCCTTTCATTTTTTCTTCTTCAGAAAATCAAGACATTTTAAGTCGGCCACTTTCTCAAGTGCTTCCTTCCCTCTCGACTGGACTTGGGACGAGTTCAGTTGTGGTTCTGCAAAGCGAAGTCGCTGGAAAAAATTATTAGCCTGTGGTGGCGAAAGATATAGGGTAAAGAAATCGAACGCTAATTCGAGCTTGATTCGTAATTACCGAATAATGTTACCTTGTGTAGACGTTAAAAACACCAATAAAAGATTAGATAACTAACTTGATTAAATAAAAACAATAGAAACAAAACAGCAGCTTAGAAGCAGACACTTTGGTCAGAACAACGGTTAGACAAGGAGAAATAATAATGAGAATGAGAAAATGATTTGCCTTGAGAGACAGATTGCTCCACACTAATCCCGAGAAATTTTATTTTACGATGTAACATGTATGATAATGACATCTTCATGGTTTATTTATATAATACTCATGATTTGCTCCTAAACCTATCAGGTACAGACACACATATAGTTTGTTTTGTGATAATTATTTTCTAACTTTAAATTTAAAGCTGTTTGTGTATTAGTGTACTACAATCTTGAGCATTTAGAAATACAGCAAACCAGGGCATTAAAATATAATTTTCAAAAATATTTTCTCTCCTATAATAAAGGTAATTTAAAGCTAGGAAGAGATGTAACATGGAGCAGATATTTATACAACGATATTGATGGATAACAACCTTCAAACAAACATTATCACGTTCTCTATTAATAACCAAGGGAAAACAGCTTGTTTAACTCTAGTAAATAAAACTGAACGTAAGCTTTGATTCTCTTTGGGTTTTTTTCATTATTCCTCCTTGATTGTCTCAACTGATTGTTTTCAAAGGGCATTGCAATTCCCGTTCTTGTTGAACAGGGCCTACTAGTACCAGGTGTGTAGTTGAGATGTAAAGAAGTGAAATTTTTCATAAACACAGCCATTGATAGTTTAGTCCCTAGGTTTAACACGAAGGTTGTGATACTTTTCTATGCCTTTGATTTTTCTGAGCAGTTTTGGTCTCAGAATCATGTACAAGATCCAGCCTGGTCTTGATCAGTGAAACATCAAATCAGTAGGGTCGCACCTGTTGTTGAGTGCGGTGTGGTACGTGAAAAAGATACCTGTTGACTTCCTTATAGATTGTGCAGGTTGGTATAATGCATTGTCGTAATAACAAAAAAATCTATGCGCTTTTGATATTATATAAACGATGGACAGATCAAATGGCTCAAGACTGCCAAAAAATGAAGAAGTTGATGCGGCTGTTGTCATTCTAAAGCTTTGTTTGAATATGGTAAATAATCGCGATAAAGATTTGAATGTAGGATGAGCACATGTTCTAGAGATGTAAGTTGGTGGGTCTGTGACATTATCTCCAATATAGGCAAGGTTACTGTGGTGGTGAGTTCCCAGCCTGCGCAAGGCTATAGGAGTATGCGTAGCTCTATGACATCATGTCAACGGTGTGTTAACACCGCCTTCTAGGGTATTCTAGGGCGAGTCCGCTACCAACCCACTTGCCCTTGATACTGTGTATCCTCATCCAAAATCTGCCATCTAATTACGCTTCTAGATATCTGTAGATATGCATATTTCCAGGATCATCATTCTAGATTTCTATAGATATGCATGTCTCCAGAATCATCTTTCTAGATTTCTGTAGATATTCATATTTCCAGGATCATCATTCTAGATTTCTGTTGATATGCATATTTCCAGAATCATCTTTCTAGATCTCTGTAGATATTCATATTTCCAGAATCATATCTCTTGATCTCTGTAGCTATACACATTTCCAGAATCATCTTTCTAGATTTTTGTAGATATACATATTTCCAGGATCATCTTTCTAGATCTCTGTAAATATGAATATTTCCAGAATCATCTTTCTAGATCTCTGTAGATATACATATTTCCAGAATCATCTTTCTAGATCTCTGTAAATATGAATATTTCCAGAATCATCTTTCTAGATCTCTGTAGATATAAATATTTCCAGAATCATCTTTCTAGATCTCTGTAGATATTCATATTTCCAGAATCATCTTTCTAGATCTCTGTAGATATTCATATTTCCAGGATCATCATTCTAGATTTCTGTTGATATGCATATTTCCAGAATCATCTTTCTAGATTTCTGTAGATATTCATATTTCCAGAATCATGTCTCTTGATCTCTGTAGCTATACATATTTCCAGAATCATCTTTCTAGATTTTTGTAGATATACATATTTCCAGGATCATCTTTCTAGATCTCTGTAAATATGAATATTTCCAGAATCATCTTTCTAGATCTCTGTAGATATACATATTTCCAGAATCATCTTTCTAGATCTCTGTAAATATGAATATTTCCAGAATCATCTTTCTAGATCTCTGTAGATATAAATATTTCCAGAATCATCTTTCTAGATCTCTGTAGATATTCATATTTCCAGAATCATCTTTCTAGATCTCTGTAAATATGAATATTTCCAGAATCATCTTTCTAGATCTCTGTAGATATAAATATTTCCAGGATCATCTTTCTAGATCTCTGTAGATATTCATATTTCCAGAATCATCTTTCTAGATCTCTGTAAATATGAATATTTCCAGAATCATCTTTCTAGATCTCTGTAGATATAAATATTTCCAGAATCATCTTTCTAGATCTCTGTAGATATTCATATTTCCAGAATCATCTTTCTAGATCTCTGTAGATATTCATATTTCCAGAATCATCTTTCTAGATCTCTGTAGATATAAATATTTCCAGGATCATCTTTCTAGATCTCTGTAAATATGAATATTTCCAGGATCATCGGATTCAAAATGATATATATATATATATATATATATATATATTTTTTTTTACAATATGGTCTAGAAACGCTCTGTTAGATGGTCTTCATTTTCGCCTTGCTCCATTACGTATAGAGATATAAGACCAAAATTAGTGCCAGTCAGATAGATGCAGCTAAACCCCTATAACTGCCATGAGTATAAAATTCCCCGTTAATTGCTAATGCTCTACGCCACAGTGAAGCAGTAAGTATTGAACCACACCAAATTAAACGGAAAATGGGAAAGAGAGCGACATCCCCATTGTCAAGAGGAAAAAAAAACTAGTCCAGTTTGATATGGAAAATTTTTACTGAGCATCTGTTAATTCAGCAGCTGTTTAAACAGATCTAAAGCTTGATAAAGATGCTGGACGACCATATACATTTTAGAAGTGTCCCATACAGGTTTTTAGGTTATTTTTTTGCTTTGCTTTCTTAGATGTAAACTAGATCTAATCTACTACAGTAACTGTGCACGAAAACAGTTACTTTTAGCCACGGGCAAATAGAGCAAGAAAAAATTAGGAAGGAAACAAATGAAAAGCAGCACAAAATTAGAAAAATGATAATTGTAATAAAAGTTAATAGTAGGAAAGTATCAATCCGGAGCATGCCTTGCTCTTCAGCGTAGAAGATCATAACCTTCCGCGCATCTCTATCTCTTATAGCTTTTAGTGAATCTGTCACTCGCCCTACATTTAGCTACTTTGATAGTCCATCTAAAATCTTTTAAAGCTGTTTTCCACAGCTGCGCTTTCCCTCGATCATTTCAGTTGTCACAAGATGCTCTAGTTTCTCTCTTCTCATCACAAGGCCAAAAAAGATTGCCTGGCATTAACGTATTTTATTTATGAGTGATCTTCTTGTGTGAGCTTTTCGTAACACTGTTTCGTTTGATTTCTTTGAAGTCCAAGAGATTCGCAGCATTCTCCGTAGCAATCACATTTCTGTTGCTTCCGGTTTCTTTTTTTTTTTTTTTTTGTAACTGTTAGAAAATATAAATAAAAGAAAAAAAAACGTTAATCGTGAGTGACCTCCCTTGTTCCCTTGTTCTCCGATGTATTGTTTCAGGGTATGGACTGGCTCTCAGCCATGCCCTGTCATGGGCGGAGGAGCCCCTGCTGAAATCGCTCTCTTCTCTTGTCGGTGAATTGTTTGTGATCGCCAGAGTCGCCAACAAAGCTCTTGATGCTCAGGTAACTTCCTAGCTGCTTCATGACAGGCAATATCTCACACAGATTTTCTGATATAATTTGTCCTAGTAGAAGTTCAACGATTGACTGAATTAATTAGGTTGATTGGTTGGTTGTCTTTTACCGTGAAAAACTCACCCACACCCCTCCCCCCACACACACACCCACCTACCCACACACACACCCACACCCACACACACATACTCAATCATAAAACTGAAAGATAAAATAGATCCCAGACGAACTGCATTTTACATTCAGATTGACGATTGACCTAACTGGCGACTGCAAATATAGCACAGGTTTGTAGAGGCTTGGTCTCACCTTGGAAGTACTTTACGAGTCCTCTCTACAAGTGGGTGGAAACCTCTATCTTGGCATGACTACAAATTACTGATTTAGTCATAATCTGAGTCTCCAAACCTCAATGGCACCATGCTAATCTTTGGGCGATGATAACCGAAGTTATACCTTTTGTCTTTTAAGAAAAAAAAAACATTTTAAAAAGAAGAAAGAATTCATCATTTTCAGAAGTCTCCACAAAGGTTCATTTCCTAATAAGGTAAAACTTTTTAGGGATAAACACTAAGAAGCATAATTTGTTCTTGATGAATAATCCTATTATTAGGAACATTCCTAAATTCTTATATCACTTAGAGTCTTCCTCCTCCAGAGGGATAAGCAGGGATCCAATGCGGATGTTAGGCCTTTTTGTATGGCTGCTTTGCTTTTAACAAATAATAACAATTTACCTTCAGCATAAAGCTACCTGAAATAATGCAGTCGAAAGTCTAATTCCTATAGTTTGGACTTACAACTGTATATTCCACTACAGCATATTGCAAACTAGTGGTTGCTGAAACCCTAAATATTTCTTCATGACAATTTCGCTTTCAGAACAGAAATGCATCTATGGTACCAGACGTACCAGACACTATTATATTTGAGGGAATCGCCACTGTCATTCTTCCTGCATTGATTGTGGAAGTTTGTGGCAGGTAAGAATAAGTTTTGTTCTTTCACCAACGCTTCTCATAAACCTGTGCTCTTTATACACAGCTGATATATCTATTGATTCCATTTATTATTTCACTAGTGTCGAAAAAGCGAGTTGGAGCGAGTCGATCTCATTCATTCACTCTACCCGTATCGTATTCACAATCCAATAGTGCAACGTTTGAGTAATTATTTACATCATTAAAAAAACAACAACAACAAAACAACAACTAATAATTCCATAAGAGATTGGGTTCCAAAAAAGTGTTTTAAGAAAAAGTAAAACTCTAATTTGAACTGTTCATCTATCAGCCATTGCATGTGCTGAATATTGTAAACCTTCAATATGAAGATTTTGAATTTTATTAAGGTTCATTTAGCTCTGCATCTTAATCTCCCAAAATTTTCCATCACTTTTCCACTCACCCGGTCTCTCTCACACACTCTCTCTCTCTCCCTCTCTCTCTCTTTCTCTCTCTCTCTCTCTCCCCCCCTCAGTGCTGTGGACGCTGCCCTCCTGTCAGGGCGTCTAGTAACGCTGGCCCTCAGTGTGTCCGTCCTGGTGCTCCTACACGGCAAGCTAGACGAGGCGGTCTCCAACTTCATGGACCAGACCATCAGGAAACACTATTGAAGCTGTGCGGTGCGACTTTTAATAATTATGTCCCTTGGGATTTTCTCCACCTATGCTGGGTGTGACACATCTATAGTAATTTAGCTTTTTTATTATTCCAATTCAAATTATTTTGTAATAAACTGACAATCTTTCAGTTGCTTGCAGTTTCAATTCATTTATTTATATGTCTATAACAACCCCATTCTGCCATCTGCCACACGCCCATCCTTCCGCCTCCATTTTTCAGAGCTACGTTTACTAATAATGCTATCAGACATTACGCTTTTTTTTTTTAATTAGTCAAGGCTTTCTCTAAAAATGTATTTAAATTTAGGCTTGAGGTCAATAACTTTATAGCACAACAAAAACTAAGTGCATCTTAAATGAGTCTTTGATTAAGATGATTTGGAAAGCGTGATTCCCCAGACTTTAAAAATAGCAAAGACACCTCCCAATCTCAGGTACAAGTTTTGAATATTAAAATTTTTTTTCAAGAGGTTCAGTATTGCCTGATCGCAGTTGAAAGTCTGATTCATACAGATAGAAATGTAGCCGACTGGTTTTGAGAGTGTGTGTGTGTGTGTGTGTTTCATGGGTGAACAATTGGAGAATTTCAAGACAATGATAGAAACTTCCTCCGACATCATGGTTTCTGTATAAGAACCATTCGATTTCTTTAAAACGGATTCAAACATATCTTTATTGTTTTTTTAATTTATTTATTTTTCTTGAAAAGTATCTTAATAACAAGTGAATTGTCGTTACTCAGTTATTCAAAGGAAAAAAAAAGAGAACTGGTGGCATTACAGTAACAGAAATATCAAACAAAAGGTATCTCAGTTAGACTAATGTTGATGATCTTACAAGGGTTGAGCGTATATTTCAAGTGATCCTATAACATTAAGCTACAACTCTTTTGTCATCTCCATTGAAATGCGGCTCGAAGAAGTAAGCACAGTTTTCGTAAGTCCTGATGTTATGCACCAACAACTAATAGTAAAAATAAACGTCAACACCGAATGATTATGGTCAGAAAGAGTGTTTCATGATTTTTACTTCTTCAGTTGTTAGAACCGGTACCATGCAACAGGTAAAAGTTGTTCCTACTGAATGTCTTCCTTTTAGGACCGTTAATGTCTATTGGTTTTACTACTTCAACCAGCATCCTCGCTTGGACTATCTGTTGATAGAATTGACGGCAGTCTATTAGTCTCTGTGACCCTTAAGGTTAGGAAATTCTGCTATACACCTTAAACAAGTGCAATATCAGAAAAAAAATGTGTAAGATGCAATGCCTAGCAGAATCGACAGTAATAATTATGGTAATGTCGGTGATGATGATGATGATGATGATGATGATGATGATGATGATGATGATAATAATTATAATAATAATAATAATAATAATAATAATAATAATAATAATAATAATAATAATAATAATAATAATAATAATAATAATAATAATAATAATAATAATAATAATAATAATAATAATAATAATAATAATAATAATAATAATAATAATAATAATAATAATAATAATAATAATAATAATAATAATAATAATAATAATAATAATAATAATAATAATAATAATACTCATGACGATGTCAATGATGATAATGATGATGATGAGGGAGATGATTATGATGATTGTAATAATGATGATGAAGATGCTGATGATGATGATAATAATAATCCGATAAAAAAAATGAAAGAAATAAGAGAAATGACACAAGAGTTTTATTTTACCGTGAAAAAAAAACTAGACTGTTTCCCTTTCTTCAGTCACTTAGTTTAACTCGTATAGGCAAATTGGTCAAGCTTCACAATTTTCTTTGTTTTCCGAGAAAATAACAGTATTGGTTCTAAAATGCATTCAAAGTTGGGCTGGAAATAATCAGGTTCCTTGTTAAAAACGCCGTCTGGAGCCGACAAGTCACCTATGGCACATTTCAAGGTGCTGGTATTTAAAACATTGCGTTTTTCAAATTTTTTTTAATCGCAATAATATTTTCCAAAGATGTATAATAATAATAATAATAATAATAATAATAATAATAATAATAATAATAATAATAATAATAATAATAATAATAATAATAATAATAATAATAATAATAATAATAATAATAATAATAATAATAATAATAATAATAGTAAATAAATCAATAAAAAAGAAAATAATTTAAAAAAATTATAATAATTAAAATTGTTACATTGATCGTTATATTGCAGATGATTTCTAGAGCGCCCTCCCAAAAATTACTCAGCAGAAGCAACTTTTACACTTTACAAGCTCATTCACAAAGAGAATGAAATGAAAAGAAATTGTATTATTGCATAACATACATTTACAGAAAGCATGTATGCCCACAAGATCATGGTTTTGTCTTTTTTCCAATATAAATGGTGGAAAAATGTGCGTCTTTAATAGCTTCTTTTAAAAATTCTTTTCTGAATTTACGGCTCTCGGCAGCTGTGGTAGTCTTTTCTAGATTTTCGGCACCGCAGCACATGAAGCTCTTTCCCCATACATTCTAAATGTAGATCTTTTACATTCAGAATTTCTTGACAATCAACCTAAGTGACTGTGGCGGAAAGAAAAAAAAAGTGTGTGGAGGGGGAAGATTTAATTAAAATAAAAAAAACCTTGGCGCCTTGCCATTAAGATATTTATATCAGAGAATCGAAGCCTTATACTTAATGCGAGTTTTTTTTTTTATTTTTAACAAGACTTAGAGTAGATGTTTAAGTTGAGGTGTTGCATGGTACCGCTTTCTTTTTTCCTGTTAAAATTCTAGCTGCACTATTTTGTCATCTTTGTAGCTTATTTGTAACATTATAGTTGTTCTATCTGTCATGTTTGTAGCCTATTTCTAACATTCTAGCTGCACTATTTTGTCATGTTTGTAGACTATTTCTAACATTCTAGCTGCACTATTTTGTCATGTTTGTAGCCTATTTCTAACATTCTAGCTGCACTATTTTGTCATGTTTGTAGCCTATTTCTAACATTCTAGCTGCACTATTTTGTCATCTTTGTAGCCTATTTGTAACATTATAGTTGTTCTATCTGTCATGTTTGTAGCCTATTTGTAACATTCTAGCTGCACTATTTTGTCATGTTTGTAGACTATTTCTAACATTCTAGCTGCACTATTTTGTCATGTTTGTAGCCTATTTCTAACATTCTAGCTGCACTATTTTGTCATGTTTGTAGCCTATTTCTAACATTCTAGCTGCACTATTTTGTCATGTTTGTAGCCTATTTCTAACATTCTAGTTGCACTATTTTGTCATCTTTGTAGCCTATTTGTAACATTCTAGTTGCCCTATTATGTCATGTTTGTAGCCTATTTCTAACATTCTAATTGCACTATTTTGTCATGTTTGTAGCCTATTTCTAACATTCTAGCTGCACTATTTTGTCATCTTTGTAGCCTATTTGTAACATTCTAGTTGTTCTATCTGTCATGTTTGTAGCCTATTTCTAACATTCTAGTTGTTCTATCTGTCATGTTTGTAGCCTATTTCTAACATTCTAGCTGCACTATTTTGTCATGTTTGTAGCCTATTTCTAACATTCTAGCTGCACTATTTTGTCATGTTTGTAGCCTATTTCTAACATTCTAGCTGCACTATTTTGTCATTTTTGTAGCCTATTTGTAACATTCTAGTTGTTCTATCTGTCATGTTTGTAGCCTATTTCTAACATTCTAGCTGCACTATTTTGTCATGTTTGTAGCCTATTTCAAACATTCTAGCTGCACTATTTTGTCATGTTTGTAGCCTATTTCTAACATTCTAGCTGCACTATTTTGTCATGTTTGTAGCCTATTTGTAACATTCTAGTTGTTCTATCTGTCATGTTTGTAGCCTATTTCTAACATTCTAGCTGCACTATTTTGTCATGTTTGTAGCCTATTTGTAACATTCTAGTTGTTCTATCTGTCATGTTTGTAGCCTATTTCTAACATTCTAGGTGCACTATTTTGTCATGTTTGTAGCCTATTTCTAACATTCTAGCTGCACTATTTTGTCATCTTTGTAGCCTATTTGTAACATTCTAGTTGCACTATTTTGTCATGTTTGTAGCCTATTTCTAACATTCTAGCTGCACTATTTTGTCATCTTTGTAGCCTATTTGTAACATTATAGTTGTTCTATCTGTCATGTTTGTAGCCTATTTCTAACATTCTAGTTGTTCTATCTGTCATGTTTGTAGCCTATTTCTAACATTCTAGCTGTACTATTTTGTCATCTTTGTAGCCTATTTCTAACATTCTAGCTGCACTATTTTGTCATCTTTGTAGCCTATTTGTAACATTCTAGTTGCACTATTTTGTCATGTTTGTAGCCTATTTCTAACATTCTAATTGCACTATTTTGTCATGTTTGTAGCCAATTTCTAACATTCTAGCTGCACTATTTTGTCATCTTTGTAGCCTATTTGTAACATGCTAGTTGTTCTATCTGTCATGTTTGTAGCCTATTTGTAACATTCTAGTTGTTCTATCTGTAATGTTTGTTGCCTATTTCTAACATTCTAGCTCCACTATTTTGTCATGTTTGTAGCCTATTTGTAACATTCTAGTTGTTCTATCGGTAATGTTTGTTGCCTATTTCTAACATTCTAGTTGTTCTATCTGTCATGTTTGTGGCCTATTTCTAACATTCTAGGTGCACTATTTTGTCATGTTTGTAGCCTATTTCTAACATTCTAGCTGCACTATTTTGTCATCTTTGTAGCCTATTTCTATCATTCTAGCTGCACTATTTTGTCATGTTTGTAGCCTATTTGTAACATTCTAGTTGTTCTATCTGTCATGTTTGTAGCCTATTTCTAACATTCTAGTTGTTCTATCTGTCATGTTTGTAGCCTATTTCTAACATTCTAGCTGCACTATTTTGTCATGTTTGTAGCCTATTTGTAACATTCCAGTTGTTCTATCTGTCATGTTTGTAACCTATTTCTAACATTCTAGTTGCACTATTTTGTCATGTTTGTAGCCTATTTCTAACATTCTAGCTGCACTATTTTGTCATGTTTGTAGCCTATTTGTAACATTCTAGTTGTTCTATCTGTCATGTTTGTAGCCTATTTCTAACATTCTAGTTGCACTATTTTGTCATGTTTGTAGCCTATTTCTAACATTGTAGCTGCACTATTTTGTCATCTTTGTAGCCTATTTCTAACATTATAGTTGTTCTATCTGTCATGTTTGTAGCCTATTTCTAACATTCTAGTTGTTCTATCTGTCATGTTTGTAGCCTATTTCTAACATTCTAGCTGCACTATTTTGTCATGTTTATAGCCTATTTCTAACATTCTAGCTGCACTATTTTGTCATGTTTGTAGCCTATTTCTAACATTCTAGTTGTTCTATCTGTCATGTTTGTAGCCTATTTCTAACATTCTAGCTGCACTATTTTGTCATGTTTGTAGCCTATTTCTAACATTCTAGCTGCACTATTTTGTCATCTTTGTAGCCTATTTGTAACATTCTAGTTGTTCTATCTGTCATGTTTGTAGCCTATTTGTAACATTCTAGTTGTTCTATCTGTCATGTTTGTAGCCTATTTCTAACATTCTAGCTGCACTATTTTGTCATGTTTGTAGCCTATTTGTAACATTCTAGTTGCACTATTTTGTCATGTTTGTAGCCTATTTCTAACATTCTAGCTGCACTATTTTGTCATGTTTCTAGCCTATTTGTAACATTCTAGTTGTTCTATCTGTCATGTTTGTAGCCTATTTCTAACATTCTAGTTGCACTATTTTGTCATGTTTGTAGCCTATTTCTAACATTCTAGCTGCACTATTTTGTCATCTTTGTAGCCTATTTATAACATTCTAGTTGCACTATTTTGTCATCTTTGTAGCCTATTTGTAACATTCTAGTTGTTCTATCTGTCATGTTTGTATCCTATTTCTAACATTCTAGCTGCACTATTTTGTCATGTTTGTAGCCTATTTCAAACATTCTAGTTGTTCTATCTGTCATGTTTGTAGCCTATTTCTAACATTCTAGCTGCACTATTTTGTCATGTTTGTAGCCTATTTCTAACATTCTAGCTGCACTATTTTGTCATGTTTGTAGCCTATTTGTAACATAATAGTTGTTCTATCTGTCATGTTTGTAGCCTATTTCTAACATTCTAGTTGTTCTATCTGTCATGTTTGTAGCCTATTTCTAACATTCTAGCTGCACTATTTTGTCATGTTTGTAGCCTATTTCTAACATTCTAGCTGCACTATTTTGTCATGTTTGTAGCCTATTTCTAACATTCTAGCTGCACTATTTTGTCATGTTTGTAGCCTATTTCTAACATTCTAGCTGCACTATTTTGTCATGTTTGTAGCCTATTTGTAACATTCTAGCTGCACTATTTTGTCATGTTTGTAGCCTATTTCTAACATTCTAGCTGCACTATTTTGTCATCTTTGTAGCCTATTTGTAACATTCTAGTTGCACTATTTTGTCATGTTTGTAGCCTATTTCTAACATTCTAATTGCACTATTTTGTCATGTTTGTAGCCTATTTCTAACATTCTAGCTGCACTATTTTTTCATCTTTGTAGCCTATTTGTAACATGCTAGTTGTTCTATCTGTGATGTTTGTAGCCTATTTGTAACATTCTAGTTGTTTTATCTGTAATGTTTGTTGCCTATTTCTAACATTCTAGCTGCACTATTTTGTCATGTTTGTAGCCTATTTCTAACATTCTAGCTGCACTATTTTGTCATGTTTGTAGCCTATTTGTAACATTCTCGTTGTTCTATCTGTCATGTTTATAGCCTATTTCTAACATTCTAGTTGCACTATTTTGTCATGTTTGTAGCCTATTTCTAACATTCTAGCTGCACTTTTTTGTCATGTTTGTAGCCTATTTCTAACATTCTAGTTGCACTATTTTTTCATCTTTGTAGCCTATTTCTATCATTCTAGCTGCACTATTTTGTCATGTTTGTAGCCTATTTGTAACATTCTAGTTGTTCTATCTGTCATGTTTGTAGCCTATTTCTAACATTCTAGTTGTTCTATCTGTCATGTTTGTAGCCTATTTCTAACATTCTAGCTGCACTATTTTGTCATGTTTGTAGCCTATTTCTAACATTCTAGTTGCACTATTTTGTCATGTTTGTAGCCTATTTCTAACATTCTAGCTGCACTATTTTGTCATGTTTGTAGCCTATTTCTAACATTCTAGTTGCACTATTTTGTCATGTTTGTAGCCTATTTCTAACATTCTAGCTGCACTATTTTGTCATGTTTGTAGCCTATTTCTAACATTCTAGCTGCACTATTTTGTCATGTTTGTAGCCTATTTGTAACATTCTAGTTGTTCTATCTGTCATGTTTGTAGCCTATTTCTAACATTCTAGTTGCACTATTTTGTCATGTTTGTAGCCTATTTCTAACATTCTAGCTGCACTATTTTGTCATGTTTGTAGCCTATTTGTAACATTCTAGTTGCACTATTTTGTCATGTTTGTAGCCTATTTCTAACATTCTAGTTGTTCTATCTGTCATGTTTGTAGCCTATTTCTAACATTCTAGCTGCACTATTTTGTCATGTTTGTAGCCTATTTCTATCATTCTAGCTGCACTATTTTGTCATCTTTGTAGCCTATTTCTATCATTCTAGCTGCACTATTTTTGACATGTTTGTAGCCTATTTGTAACATTCTAGTTGTTCTATCTGTCATGTTTGTAGCCTATTTCTAACATTCTAGTTGTTCTATCTGTCATGTTTGTAGCCTATTTCTAACATTCTAGCTGCACTATTTTGTCATGTTTGTAGCCTATTTGTAACATTCTAGTTGTTCTATCTGTCATGTTTGTAGCCTATTTCTAACATTCTAGTTGCACTATTTTGTCATGTTTGTAGCCTATTTCTAACATTCTAGCTGCACTATTTTGTCATGTTTGTAGCCTATTTCTAACATTCTAGTTGGTCATGTTTGTAGCCTATTTCTAACATTCTAGTTGCACTATTTTGTCATGTTTGTAGCCTATTTCTAACATTCTAGCTGCACTATTTTGTCATGTTTGTAGCCTATTTCTAACATTCTAGCTGCACTATTTTGTCATCTTTGTAGCCTATTTGTAACATTATTTGTAGCCTATTTCTAACATTCTAGTTGCACTATTTTGTCATGTTTGTAGCCTATTTCTAACATTCTAGCTGCACTATTTTGTCATGTTTGTAGCCTATTTGTAACATTCTAGTTGTTCTATCTGTCATGTTTGTAGCCTATTTCTAACATTCTAGTTGTTCTATCTGTCATGTTTGTAGCCTATTTCTAACATTCTAGCTGCACTATTTTGTCATGTTTGTACTAACATTCTAGCTGCACTATTTTGTCATGTTTGTAGCCTATTTCTAACATTCTAGCTGCACTATTTTGTCATGTTTGTAGCCTATTTGTAACATTCTAGTTGTTCTATCTGTCATGTTTGTAGCCTATTTCTAACATTCTAGTTGTTCTATCTGTCATGTTTGTAGCCTATTTCTAACATTCTAGCTGCACTATTTTGTCATGTTTGTAGCCTATTTCTAACATTCTAGCTGCACTATTTTGTCATGTTTGTAGCCTATTTCTAACATTCTAGCTGCACTATTTTGTCATGTTTGTAGCCTATTTCTAACATTCTAGCTGCACTATTTTGTCATGTTTGTAGCCTATTTCTAACATTCTAGTTGTTCTATCTGTCATGTTTGTAGCCTATTTCTAACATTCTAGTTGCACTATTTTGTCATGTTTGTAGCCTATTTCTAACATTCTAGCTGCACTATTTTGTCATGTTTGTAGCCTATTTGTAACATTCTATTTGTTCTATCTGTTATGTTTGTAGCCTATTTCTAACATTCTAGTTGTTCTATCTGTCATGTTTGTAGCCTATTTCTAACATTCTAGCTGCACTATTTTGTCATGTTTGTAGCCTATTTGTAACATTCTAGTTGTTCTATCTGTCATGTTTGTAGCCTATTTCTAACATTCTAGCTGCACTATTTTGTCATCTTTGTAGCCTATTTCTAACATTCTAGCTGCACTATTTTGTCATGTTTGTAGCCTATTTGTAACATTCTAGTTGTTCTATCTGTCATGTTTGTAGCCTATTTCTAACATTCTAGTTGTTCTATCTGTCATGTTTGTAGCCTATTTCTAACATTCTAGCTGCACTATTTTGTCATGTTTGTAGCCTATTTCTAACATTCTAGCTGCACTATTTTGTCATGTTTGTAGCCTATTTGTAACATTCTAGTTGTTCTATCTGTCATGTTTGTAGCCTATTTCTAACATTCTAGTTGTTCTATCTGTCATGTTTGTAGCCTATTTCTAACATTCTAGCTGCACTATTTTGTCATGTTTGTAGCCTATTTCTAACATTCTAGCTGCACTATTTTGTCATGTTTGTAGCCTATTTCTAACATTCTAGCTGCACTATTTTGTCATGTTTGTAGCCTATTTCTAACATTCTAGCTGCACTATTTTGTCATGTTTGTAGCCTATTTGTAACATTCTAGCTGCACTATTTTGTCATGTTTGTAGCCTATTTCTAACATTCTAGTTGCACTATTTTGTCATGTTTGTAGCCTATTTCTAACATTCTAATTGCACTATTTTGTCATGTTTGTAGCCTATTTCTAACATTCTAGCTGCACTATTTTGTCATCTTTGTAGCCTATTTGTAACATGCTAGTTGTTCTATCTGTGATGTTTGTAGGCTATTTGTAAAATTTTAGTTGTTCTATCTGTAATGTTTGTTGCCTATTTCTAACATTCTAGCTGCACTATTTTGTCATGTTTGTAGCCTATTTCTAACATTCTAGCTGCACTATTTTGTCATGTTTGTAGCCTATTTGTAACATTCTAGTTGTTCTATCTGTCATGTTTATAGCCTATTTCTAACATTCTAGTTGCACTATTTTGTCATGTTTGTAGCCTATTTCTAATATTCGAGCTGCACTATTTTGTCATGTTTGTAGCCTATTTGTAACATTCTAGTTGTTCTATCTGTTATGTTTGTAGCCTATTTCTAACATTCTAGTTGTTCTATCTGTCATGTTTGTAGCCTATTTCTAACATTCTAGCTGCACTATTTTGTCATGTTTGTAGTCAATTTGTAACATTCTAGTTGTTCTATCTGTCATGTTTGTAGCCTATTTCTAACATTCTAGCTGCACTATTTTGTCATGTTTGTAGCCTATTTCTAACATTCTAGCTGCACTATTTTGTCATGTTTGTAGCCTATTTCTAACATTCTAGCTGCACTATTTTGTCATCTTTGTAGCCAATTTCTAACATTCTAGGTGCACTATTTTGTCATGTTTGTAGCCTATTTGTAAAATTCTAGTTGTTCTATCTGTCATGTTTGTAGCCTATTTGTAACATTTTAGTTGTTCTATCTGTGATGTTTGTAGCCTATTTCTAACATTCTAGCTGCACTATTTTGTCATGTTTGTAGCCTATTTCTAACATTCTAGCTGCACTATTTTGTCATGTTTGAAGCCTATTTGTAACATTATAGTTGTTGTATCTGTCATGTTTGTAGCCTATTTCTAACATTCTAGTTGTTCTATCTGTCATGTTTGTAGCCTATTTCTAACATTCTAGCTGCACTATTTTGTCATGTTTGTAGACTATTTCTAACATTCTAGCTGCACTATTTTGTCATGTTTGTAGCCTATTTCTAACATTCTAGCTGCACTATTTTGTCATGTTTGTAGCCTATTTCTAACATTCTAGCTGCACTATTTTGTCATCTTTGTAGCCTATTTGTAACATTCTAGTTGTTCTATCTGTCATGTTTGTAGCCTATTTCTAACATTCTAGCTGCACTATTTTGTCATGTTTGTAGCCTATTTGTAACATTCTAGTTGTTCTATCTGTCATGTTTATAGCCTATTTCTAACATTCTAGCTGCACTATTTTGTCATGTTTGTAGCCTATTTGAAACATTCCAGTTGCAGTTGTTCTATCTTTCATGTTTGTAACCTATTTCTAACATTCTAGTTTCACTATTTTGTCATGTTTGTAGCCTATTTCTAACATTCTAGCTGCACTATTTTGTCATGTTTGTAGCCTATTTCTAACATTCTAGCTGCACTATTTTGTCATGTTTGTAGCCTATTTGTAACATTCTAGTTGTTCTATCTGTCATGTTTGTAGCCTATTTCTAACATTCTAGCTGCACTATTTTGTCATGTTTGTAGCCTATTTGTAACATTATAGTTGTTCTATCTGTCATGTTTGTAGCCTATTTCTAACATTCTAGTTGTTCTATCTGTCATGTTTGTAGCCTATTTCTAACATTCTAGCTGCACTATTTTGTCATGTTTGTAGCCTATTTCTAACATTCTAGCTGCACTATTTTGTCATCTTTGTAGCCTATTTCTAACATTCTAGCTGCACTATTTTGTCATGTTTGTAGCCTATTTCTAACATTCTAGCTGCACTATTTTGTCATGTTTGTAGCCTATTTCTAACATTCTAGCTGCACTATTTTGTCATGTTTGTAGCCTATTTGTAACATTCTCGTTGTTCTATCTGTCATGTTTATAGCCTATTTCTAACATTCTAGTTGCACTATTTTGTCATGTTTGTAGCCTATTTCTAACATTCTAGCTGCACTATTTTGTCATGTTTGTAGCCTATTTCTAACATTCTATTTGTTCTATTTTGTCATGTTTGTAGCCTATTTCTAACATTCTAGTTGCACTATCTGTCATGTTTGTAGCCTATTTCTAACATTCTAGCTGCACTATTTTGTCATGTTTGTAGCCTATTTCTAACATTCTAGTTGCACTATTTTTTCATCTTTGTAGCCTATTTCTATTATTCTAGCTGCACTATTTTGTCATGTTTGTAGCCTATTTGTAACATTCTAGTTGTTCTATCTGTCATGTTTGTAGCCTATTTCTAACATTCTAGTTGTTTTATCTGTCATGTTTGTAGCCTATTTCTAACATTCTAGCTGCACTATTTTGTCATGTTTGTAGCCTATTTCTAACATTCTAGCTGCACTATTTTGTCATGTTTCCTATTTCTAACATTCTAGCTGCACTATTTTTATCTGTCATGTTTGTAGCCTATTTCTAACATTCTAGCTGCACTATTTTGTCATGTTTGTAGCCTATTTATAACATTCTAGTTGTTCTATCTGTCATGTTTGCTAACATTCTAGTTTCACTATTTTGTCATGTTTGTAGCCTATTTCTAACATTCTAGCTGCACTATTTTGTCATGTTTGTAGCCTATTTGTAACATTCTAGTTGTTCTATCTGTCATGTTTGTAGCCTATTTCTAACATTCTAGTTGCACTATTTTGTCATGTTTGTAGCCTATTTCTAACATTCTAGCTGCACTATTTTGTCATGTTTGTAGCCTATTTCTAACATTCTAGCTGCACTATTTTGTCATGTTTGTAGCCTATTTCTAACATTCTAGCTGCACTATTTTGTCATGTTTGTAGCCTATTTGTAACATTCTAGTTGTTCTATCTGTCATGTTTGTAGCCTATTTCTAACATTCTAGCTGCACTATTTTGTCATGTTTCTAGCCTATTTGTAACATTCTAGTTGTTCTATCTGTCATGTTTGTAGCCTATTTCTAACATTCTAGCTGCACTATTTTGTCATGTTTGTAGCCTATTTCTAACATTCTAGCTGCACTATTTTGTCATCTTTGTAGCCTATTTATAACATTCTAGTTGCACTATTTTGTCATCTTTGTAGCCTATTTGTAACATTCTAGTTGTTCTATCTGTCATGTTTGTAGCCTATTTCTAACATTCTAGCTGCACTATTTTGTCATGTTTGTAGCCTATTTCAAACATTCTAGTTGTTCTATCTGTCATGTTTGTAGCCTATTTCTAACATTCTAGCTGCACTATTTTGTCATGTTTGTAGCCTATTTCTAACATTCTAACAGCACTATTTTGTCATGTTTGTAGCCTATTTGTAACATAATAGTTGTTCTATCTGTCATGTTTGTAGCCTATTTCTAACATTCTAGTTGCACTATTTTGTCATGTTTGTAGCCTATTTCTAAAATTCTAACTGCATTATTTTGTCATGTTTGTAGCCTATTTGTAACATTCTAGTTGTTCTATCTATCATGTTTGTGGCCTATTTCTAACATTCTAGTTGCACTATTTTGTCATGTTTGTAGCCCATTTTTAACATTCTATATGCACTATTTTGCCATCTTTGTAGCCTATTTGGAACATTGTAGTTGCACTATTTTGTCGTCTTTGCAGCCTATTTCTATCATTCTAATTGCACTATTTTGTCATGTTTGTAGCCTATTTTTAACATTCTAGTTGTACTATTTTGCCATCTTTGTAGCCTATTTGGAACATTCTAGTTTCACTATTTTGTCATCTTTGTAACCTATCAAGGCTATCGTTAGGTAAGTTCTAATATAAAGAATTACATATAGAAATTATATTTTGCGCTCTTTTAAAAACTAAAAAAAAGTTAATTCATCAATTATAAACGCTTATTTTATTTTCAAAGTGGAATTTTCGACAAGTGACTGATTTTGTGATAATTTTATTAATTTGATTTCCTCGATTTGGTAAGCCTCTGCTGCAGAATGACTTTCCGTTACTCCTAATATGATGAAAGTCGCCGAGAAAAGAAATGCCATCTACTTAGTCACTGGTAATTAAATAGTTCTGCCTCCCTCGCGTGCTAAAGGGCTCAGAATTTCCCCAGAATGAGACCGTACTCTGTCAAGGTTAGCTATGAGGTAAGATGTGTAATGGCATGACCTGTGCTTCGTGAGCAAGAGAAAAAGCAGGTTAACTCATCTACGGCCCTGACACTGGGAAAAATGATTGAGAAGATAATTAAATTATGAAAGGGCTGCCTCTCATGTGTTCTAGTCGTGCTTAAGGGGAGTGCATCGCTGCTGTAATTATTTCCTCTAAGATGCAACTAGTTGTAGCCTGCTGAAGATACGCACACGAAAGCGGAGCTAAATTGATGCAAGTTAACTGAAGCTTCAAAAAGAAAATCTACAGTACACTGAACACAGTACGGATATTCTGTCAAAGAGGATTAAATTGAACAGATTTATTCTTGCGCACATGCCCTGATACCAACCACAAAGGTTGACCATTTCCTTTGACGGGGTAATTTTAGAATCGTCAGAAACAAAATTAAAATGTGGCGTTTAAAGATTTAGTGGACCTATGCAAAATATATATAGATATATAACAAATTAACAAACACGTCGCTCTTTCAATATTATTTTAACTGCGTATTGATATAAATCTCTCAAAGATTTGATAGAGAAGCATAATACAGACATTCACGTTAAATAAAAATAATCCACAAAATTCTCTTCCATAGACGTATGATTAAGACAATCTGGTTTAACCGTCAAACACTTCAAGCCCGTCACAAAAGATAAATATCTTTGACAAGTGAAGTCGCTTGTTAACTTTATAAGTCGCCAGTGGAAACTTCCTCAAAGACGAAAACATCCAGAAAAAGCGCTAACACCCCATTCTATTATAGATGAAACACACTGCGTGCATATACAGCATTGTTACCGACGTCAAGGCTCTCTGTTAAGAATAGCCAAAAGCGATGGGCGACAGTTATGTGGAAAGGGTAAGGGTGTTTTTTTTTTCCTTTTTTTTTTTTTTTATAAACTTAGAGAATTAGCCAAAACCATAATGATTACATCTCTCTGAACGTCAATCAAAACATGGATTGTAAATAAAATATTAAGAAAGTGAAGAAAATCCCAAGTTTCTATCAATCAATGCTCAGTATTGAAAAGGAAAACTTCTTTTTCGCAAACTGCAAAATATCTGACGTGAATCATGTTGTATCTCGAACGATCTCAGAGAAAAATACAAGGCTACCATTTTTGTTTAAAAAAAAAGCAAAAACAAAACAAAACAAAACAAAACAAAACAACAAAAAACCATCGTACAAAGGCGGATGCTGAAAACAACCTAGCTTAAATCGTCAGCATTTCCAGGCCCGTCAGAAAGACAAAGACCCATGACAAGTTAAGTCGCCTGCCCATTGGGCTAGACAGGTCTGTCCACCGTAGTGGAAAAAAATGCGGAAAAAGAAGGTTATTGACAT
Source organism: Elysia crispata (assembly GCA_033675545.1). Classification (NCBI taxonomy): domain Eukaryota; kingdom Metazoa; phylum Mollusca; class Gastropoda; family Plakobranchidae; genus Elysia; species Elysia crispata. Next base: position 17,657 of record JAWDGP010000175.1, on the reverse strand, counting down.
GTAAAGGGGCATTATTCAATCATAATAAAAAGGGAGAAAAAATGTTTTGTAGGCAGGGCGGGTAACTGCGTCAGACAAGACAAAGAATGTCCGAACATCTAAATGAAAAAAATCGGTGAAAGATGATGAAAACTAAAGATAAAATTCATTTAACAAA
>JAWDGP010000175.1:0-12500 GCA_033675545.1 Elysia crispata | reverse complement strand
GAAAGATAGATAGACAGATAGATAGATGTATAGATAGATAGTTAGATAGATAGATAGATATATAGATAAACAGATACGTAGATATATAGATAGATAGACAAATAGTTAGATAGATAGACACACACACATATATATATATATATATATATATATATATATATATATAAAGATAGAGAGATAGACAGATAGATAAATATATAGATAGTTCGATAGATAGATAAATAAATAGAGAGACAGATAGGTCCTTAGAGAGAGAGAAATAGACAGATACAGAGAGAGAAAGAGAGAGGGAGAGATAGATAGATAGAGAGAGAGAAAGAGAGAGAGAGAGAGAGAGAGAGAGAGAGAGAGAGAGAGAGAGAGAGAGTGAGAAAGGAGGAGATGAAGAGGCCTCAAAACTTGATTTAATATTAAAGAATCTGTAAACATATACATTCTATTATACTCAGAACCCCGGACAAGCAGAAAATACGGAAAGCTGACTGACTCTGAAATATTGGATGGAACATGGATTCAAGACTCAGACTAGAAAAAATTAAATTCCCCTCGCACGACTGAGTACCATTCTCACATCTATACTCTAGAAGTATATCTCTCAACAAATTGATGAAAATGACCGAAAATAAGGGATCTAAAGAAAGCTCCTAAGCATTACATAAAATATGAGATAAGTTAAACTTGAATTAGGTTTGGTAAAACTAAACCTCAGATGTCATTCTGGTAAACAGCCGCTGGGAGAAATGTCGACCATTATTCTCATCTTCTCAAGTTATCCTTGATGAAAGTCTGGTTAGAGATTAGCCTGTTGGACTCTGCGAGAAATTCCTTCACTAGACAAATCAACCAGATTATTAGAGAATGTGATGGCTTCAAAAACACGAGTAAAAACACATCCATCATTGTCCGTCACCAAGCTCTTTCCTTGAAAACCTTTGCTCAATATTTCATGAAGAAGATTGGATCGAGGCAATCTCGGCCCATCAGCTTGATTTATAAATACAAACTTGGGTATTAACGTCTAAGTAATATATTTGAACTAGCTATTTCACAAAGTTAGAATAGAACAGGAATGAGAAAACATTTTTTAAGTAAAAGGTAGGTCGTGGATTTGTCCTCACACCCTCAGAATATTCGAACTGGAGTGTTTAAAACATTGCTTACATTGTAGTTGGATGGCCAGGATTATAAATCATAACTTCGGTCTATAGCGATTGGAAGCCAGCAGCAAGTTTGAGAATCTTTGTCTGCTGCAATGTTATATTTTGATAATTCGATTTCTTAACTATATATTATAGCAGTGCACTGATGTATTGGTCTGGGGGTACAAGCATGGTTCTCGGATCAACAGGTCTGTGGTTCGACTCTTGGTTAAAGTGAGATGTTGAATCCGTGGGAAAACAGGATTTTTTAATCAAATTTCCGCCCCCGACACGGGTAAACAATGAGTATTTGGCCATGTACAGGGAAAGTTTGTGCCATTCCGCGAGAGCACACTAGTGCATTCTTCCGCAGAATATCTTGATTGGTAATGATCTGCTGGGAAACCATTGTAACGGCATGATGAGCGCTTCAATGGGAAGAGCTTTATAGGAAGGCTTCCTTACATATTTCTATATTTTCTAACTTTATCAAAACTTCCTTAGGTCTATGAAAACAGTTTAAATAAACGCACTTAAGTTGGTCCCATTTTGATCAATGTGATTCATTTAAAAATCTGCAACAGGGGCTGTTGTTTCAGTTTGAGACTAAGCCCACCAGTATGAACATAACAATTTTATGAAACATTTATAGTCCAGGTGGATGAAGAAAAACAGGGACCATTGAATATGTTATTTTTTACGACGAGGTCAGATTTTGTGGGGAAAAAGTATGTGTTCTGCGATAAACTACTCTATAGTTTACAGTGATAAAAGGTAATAATATAGATACCTCTCATGGCGATTGGCTTATGGCTAACAATACAGGAATATAGTCATCATGCTACTTTTCTTCTAAAATATTTAGATGTTGATTTAAAACAATATTTTTCTTCCTTCAATAGTAAATGAGGGGAAAATATCAACGTAAAAAAGATCATATCGTTGTGACTGATATTCATCTGTGCAAACCAAACTCCCTACTCAACTTCTAATATTGCCCACACACTTAGTAAAGTATTTTTAAAAAAGAGTTTAATTTACTCCCATACCGCTCGAGAGCTGCAGAGGCTATGGTCAATCTTTATCCCGTCTCTCACCAAGCTACTCTGCTTTAATCAATCAAAACATACTTTTTTAACGAACTATCGTTTAATTAATGTTTTATTGGAAAGATAAGATTTTTTCTGATGCCAAGAACATAGAAATAGAAAGATTTTTTCCAACAACTGCAGGAACCGCCTTCAGTTAATCAGTGCTGGAATGTCAACACAACAAAATTTTTCCCAGAGAAAATCTCACTAACAATGTGCTTTATATGAAAATGGCTCAATGAGAATACATTTGTTCATGGGAAAGGATACATTTTACTTTAATTTTTAGTTCTCGGGATTATTTCTTCATTTAAATCTCTTAAAACAATTCCATCTTGTTTAATCTCATTCCATGTTTATAAAATTTTCAAAAAAGTTATTTTTTCGTCCAAATCGGCAAAAAGAGTTTTGTTTATTACAACTGTTTGCTGCGATTTTTATTATAAATATATAATTTTGTTCTGCAAGACATACCGATAAAAAATGAAGAAAAAACAGTCTGGATGTTTTTTTTCATAACACGGTGATTGTTTCTAAACACTACCCTCCACACACACACACACACACACACATACACACCTTCCCCTGGTCTTGGACATTAGAGGTAACAGATAGTTTTTTCAATTTCGACTTTTGCTGCACTTAAATATGTTTTGCTATATATTCATCCCGATTTTCTTTCTCCTCCTCCAAAATACCTAGTGTCTATCTCTTTCCAATCTTTTTATCTCACTTCTCTTTTACATCACTCTGTTACGCGCTTTTATTTCTCCTCGCGATACTTCTTTCTAACCTTAGATAATTATATATAGATCCCCACCATCTAACCGCCCAACCCCATCCCCTCTCTCTCTTTTCTCCCTCTCTCCTCTCCCTTCTTTCCCTCTCTCCTTTCTTTTCTCTCCTTCTCTCCTCTCCCTCCCTCCCACCTCTCTCTCTATCCTCTCCTTTCTTTTCTCTCCTTCTCTACTCTCCCTCCCTCCCCCCTCTCTCTCTATCTTATCCTTCTCTCCTCTCACTTACTCCTCCCACTCTCTCTCCTCTCCCTTCTCTCATCTCCTCTTCCTTCTCTCCCTCTCTCCTATCCGTCCCTCTCCCCTCTCTCTCTATCCTCTCCTTCTCTCACTATTCTGATATCGTGAAATCCTTGCCTTATAATTTATTAGTTTCTTTTTTTTGTTGTTTAATTTTTTACAGCTGTCTTCCCATCAAAATCACATCAGTTAAGCCTTCCCCGCGTGGCTGAGCGTCTGTTACTTACCCTCCTCCATCCTCCATCAATCCAGAGAGATTAACTCGCTTCTAGCCAGGCTCGAGGATTTCCTCAGTAACGTCTCAGGACCTGTCAACGCCAGAGACCGTTTCTCACCGACACAGCTCACAATATAGATCGACCCGACGGAGGCCTCAGATAGATGTGGGAGGCTGGCTGTGATTTGATGAAAATCTAATACGACGGGAGGCTGATTGGTGTGGAGGCGAGTCCTAGAAGTAAAGACAGCCAGGTTTGTCGCTGACACTCTACAGGCTTACGGTCAGGTGGCTAGCTTGGGTAGCTTCCAAATCAGAGTTCAGGAAGGTCTGGAGACGATGGAGAAATATCAGTTTAAAATTAAATCAGGAGCCTTTATGTCATAAACTTTTATTAAATTTAAAACTAAATTTGAACTTTGGAGTCGATACTATTGATTCATTTTCTGAGCCTGTACTTAATCAACACCAACCAACTCTCTAGACTTAACAAAGAGCAGTTGATTCATCGTTAACTACTCATGACAATAATTCTTCGACAGCAAAGTCACATGTTGGTCACACAAAATGAGAATATACCATTCGACTTTCCATTATTCAGCTGACGAATTGAGTGTTTGCTCGTCCAATAAAACAAAGAATATTTCTGTTTGTAACAGAGTGAAGGTATTTGTTGTTCTATCCTGCACCCTGTTTCAGCGATAAGAATCTAAGAGCGACAACTACTCGGTGTGGCAGGAGGAATGCAGCTAGCTGCTTATATTTAGCTCCACGGCTAGAACTAAGTAGAAAGAACTGTATATGGAAATTATTTTTTGCGCTCTATAAAATACTTAAAATAAAAGACGATCACATCAACTTTCAAAAGCTTTTTTATTCTCAAAATATAATTTTCGACAAGTGACTCATACATTCTGATTTTGGGACAATTTTATCTATTTGACTCCCTCGATTTGATAAGCCTCTGCAGCAGAATGACTTTTCGTTATTCCTAATATGATGAAAGTCGACGAGAAAAGAAATGCCATCTACTTAGTGACTGGGTAATTAAATAGTTCTGCCTCCCTCGCGTGCTAATGGGCTCAGAATTTCCTTAGAATAAGACCGTACTCTGTCAAGGTTAGCTATGAGGTAAGATATGTAATGGCATGACGTGTGCTTCGTGAGCAAGAGATAAAGCAACTTAACTCATGTTCGGTCCTGACACTGGGGAAAGTGATTGAAATAATAATTCATTATAAAAAGGCTGCCTCTCATGAGTTCTAACAGTGCTTATTGCTTAAGGACATAGGATCTAATTTTTACGTCTAAGAACTAGTGGTAGTCTGCTGAAGAGACGCGCACAAAAGCGGAGCTAAATTGATACAATGAGCTGAAGCTTCAAAAAGAAAATCTACAGTACATTGAACACAATACGGATTTTCTGTCAAAGAGGATTAAATATAACAGTTGTATTTTCGTCCATACGCCATAATACCAACTACAAAGGGCGACCGTTTCATTTGAAAAGGTAATTTTAAAATCATCAGAAACAAATATAAAATGTCTCGAGTGTGATGGTGACTGTAAAGTAAAGCTCTCGCCATAAAATCCACAAGTCTCGGGTGTGACGGTGGTTGTAAAGTAGATCTCTTGCCATGAGATCCTAAAGTCTCGGCTGTTAAGGTGACTGTAAATTAAAGCTCTCGCCATAAAATCCACAAGTCTCGGGTGTGACAGTGACTGTAAAGTAAAGTTCTCGCCATAAAATCCACAAGTCTTGGATGTGACGGTGACTGTAAAGTAAAACTCCCGCGATGAAATCCACAAGTCTCGGGTGTGACCGTGACTGTAAAGTAAAGCTCTCGCCATGAGATCCTAAAGTCTCGGCTGTTAAGGTGACTGTAAACTAAAGCTCTCGCCATGAAATCCACAAGTCTCGGGTGTGACGGTGGCTGTAAAGTAAAGCTCTCGCCATGAAATCCACAAGTCTCGGGTGTGACGGTGACTGTAAAGTAAAGCTCTCGCCATGAAATCCACAAGTCTCGGGTGTGACGGTGGCTGTAAAGTAAAGCTCTCGCCATGAAATCCACAAGTCTCGGGTGTGACGGTGACTGTAAAGTAAAGCTCTCGCCATGAAATCCACAAGTCTCGGGTGTGACGGTGACTGTAAAGTAAAGCTCCCGCGATGAGATCCACAAGTCTCGAGTGTGACGGTGGCTGTAAAGTAAAGCTCCCGCGATGAGATCTACAAGTCTCGAGTGTGACGGTGTCTGTAAAGTAAAGCTCTCGCCATAAAATCCACAAGTCTCGGGTGTGACGGTGACTGTAAAGTAAAGCTCTCGCCATAAAATCCACAAGTCTCGGGTGTGACGGTGACTGTAAAGTAAAGCTCTCGCCATGAGATCTACAAGTCTCGAGTGTGACGGTGACTGTAAAGTAAAGCTCTCGCCATGAGATCCACAAGTCTCGAGTGTGACGGTGACTGTAAAGTAAAGCTCTCGTCATACAATCCACAAGTCTTGGGTGTGACGGTGACTGTAAACTAAAGCTCTCGCCATGAAATCCACAAATCTCGGGTGTGACGGTGACTGTAAAGTAAAGCCCTCGCCATGAAATCCACAAATCTCGGGTGTGACGGTGACTGTAAACTAAAGCCCTCGCCATGAAATCCACAAGTCTCGGGTGTGACGGTGACTGTAAACTAAAGCCCTCGCCATGAAATCCACAAATCTCGGGTGTGACGGTGACTGTAAGTAAAGCCCTCGCCATGAAATCCACAAATCTCGGGTGTGACGGTGACTGTAAACTAAAGCTCTCGCCATGAAATCCACAAGTCTTGGGTGTGACGGTGACTGTAAAGTAAAGCTCTCGCCATGAAATCCACAAATCTCGGGTGTGACGGTGACTGTAAAGTAAAGCTCTCGCCATGAAATCCACAAATCTCGGGTGTGACGGTGACTGTAAAGTAAAGCTCTCGCATTGAGATCCACAAGTCTCGAGTGTGACGGTGCCTGTAAAGTAAAGCTCTCGCCATGAAATCCACAAATCTCGGGTGTGACGGTGGCTGTAAAGTAACGCACTCGCATTGAGATCCACAAGTCTCGAGTGTGACGGTGGCTGTAAAGTAAAGCTCCCGCGATGAGATCCACAAGTCTCGAGTGTGACGGTGGCTGTAAAGTAAAGCTCCCGCGATGAAATCCACAAATCTCGGGTGTGACGGTGGCTGTAAAGTAAAGCTCTCGCCATGAGATCCACAAGTCTCGAGTGTGACGGTAACTGTAAAGTAAAGCTCTCGCCATTGAGAATCCACAAGTCTCGGGTGTGACGGTGGCTGTAAAGTAAAGCTCTCGCCATAAAATCCACAAGTCTTGGATGTGACGGTGACTGTAAAGTAAAGCTCCCGCGATGAGATCTACAAGTCTCGAGTGTGGCGGTGACTGTAAAGTAAAGCTCTCGCCATGAGATCCACAAGTCTCGAGTGTGGCGGTGACTGTAAAGTAAAGCTCTCGCCATGAGATCTACAAGTCTCGAGTGTGACGGTGACTGTAAAGTAAAACTCCCGCGATGAAATCCACAAGTCTCGGGTGTGACCGTGACTGTAAAGTAAAGCTCTCGCCATGAGATCCTAAAGTCTCGGCTGTTAAGGTGACTGTAAACTAAAGCTCTCGTCATACAATCCACAAGTCTCGGATGTGACCGTGACTGTAAAGTAAAGCTCTCGCCACAATGACCTGTCGACGCTGAATGAGAGGGGAAGTGGCTTAGGTCTCAAGCAATCTCTTTGAATCCAACAAAATCAGTGGCGCGTTGGGTGCTGTGAGTTGTCTGAATCATCAAAGGACTAGTTCATACGTTTATCACCGGAGTAAACGTCCTGTGAGATCCAAAAAGCAAGAAAGGAGGCAGATAGGATCTTTTCAATATTTTTTTTCGTAACCACGGGCTGAGGTTGATAGGCCTCTGGGTTCTATGATTTAAAGAACGTAATAGACCATTGTCGCTCTACCAAGTTCTGAGATAAAGTGTAGCAAACTTTTTGTCTTATACATAAAATACAATTCACAGAATTCTTTTCATGCCTGGTCAATATCGGCAAAGAATAGTCAAAAGCATTTGTATGGGGTAGGATATTTTCTTTAAAAATATAAAGAATAAGAAATGCATTGCGATAGTAACTAAGAGAAACAAGAATTATTGTCAATCGCTGCAGTAGAATACAAATTAAAATGTTATTTTGGGATACTGCATGTTGGACTGCAAATAAAACCTGTCAAGGATTTAAGATAGAAACATATAACAGGTATTCGTTTTGAAAAAAAAATAATCCAAAAAAATATAAATAAATAAATAAAACCAACAAAAAACAAACCCTTACATAGACGGATAATTACAACAATGTGGTTTAATTTCCAAACGCTCCAAGCACGTCATAAAGAATGAACACCTATGACAAGTGAACTCGTTTTCGAGATAAAACGCTAAAACCTCATTCTCTGATAGATGAATTACACTGAATGCATATATATTATTGTTGTCGCAGTCATGGTTCCCTAGAAGGAATAGACAAATGCGATGGGCGATAATTATGTGGAAGGGGTAAGGGTGTGTTTTTTTTTAAAGAAACATAGAGAATTCAAAAAAAAGAAACAGTATGATTATATCGCTCTGAACTTCATTTAAAAAAGGCATCGTATATAAAATACTAAAAAAAGTGAAGAAAACCCCAATTTATTATCGCAAACTGCATATGTGACGTGAATCAAAATAGCTCAAATGTTATGGGAGTTTACAATGCTACCATTCTTGTTAAATACAAAAAGATCTAAATCCCTTTCAAAGGTTGATGTTGAAAATAACCTACCTTAAACCATCAGCATTTTCAACCCCGTCAGAAAAAAAAAAGATCTTTGACAACTTAAGTCGCCTGCCCACTGCGATAGACAGGTTTGTCCACCATAGTGGAAATTCCGGAAAAAGGGGATAACTGACATGTAATGGGGCATTGTTCAAACATAAGAAAAAGAGAAAAAAAGTTGTTTTATAGGCATGGGTGGGAAACTGCGTCAGGCATGATAAAGAATTTCTGATCAGCTAAGGCAAAAATTGATGAAAGCTGAGTAAAACTAAATATAGAAGTGATAAAAAATGGAGAAAATATGAAATCACAATGTCCTAAGCTTTACGTTGTCAGCTTGTAAAGCCCCATATTTTGCTTAGACCATTATGTAAAATTTTTGTTTTATATCTTCTAACTTCTTTTAAACTGTTTCTATTTTTACGACTCCTTTTAAATCTATTGTTATCAATCCTTTTCAATCTTTTATTACTTCTTCCTTTCAATCTATGTTTACTGCTTTTATTTAATATGTTGTGTATCCATTTCTTTTCAATTCATTGTATGTTATTGCTTCGGTTCAATCTATTGCACGTTATCATTTCTTTTAAATTAGCATCACCACTTCTTTTCTTTCTATTGTAACTTTTTTCTTTTTATTATTACCACTTTCTTTCGTTCTTTCTATTGTAGATTTTCTTTTCTTTAGTTTTATATTGTTTTGAAGTGAAAATAAAACCGTATTAAATTTTTAAACATAATTCTTGTTTATCCATTTCTTCCATATCGACATTGCAGAAATTACAAATTTACTCCTGTTTTAATATTGGTCAACGCCTTAATATGTTGCAGCTGTGTACTGCTGTAAAAAGAAACGAGCACTAGAAAGCTTATTTCCAATATATAAAATGCAAAAAATTAATCGCATTTTCTTATAACGGTATAAGAAATTGTCAACACAAATGAGTTGTTACTGAAAATAGTATCAATATATTTACGCTCTATTGATCGCATGTTTTTAAGAAAGACAGTTGGACACTTTGTAAAATTCAATTCTTTTTAATTAAGTTCTTTTCAAGATTCTTCATCTTGTAGGTTACAAAAATGGGCAGCAAAGAATTCCAACAAGGCAATGAAAAATTTTTTTCCCAGGATTTATAGTCTTCTAATACGCGTTTCAAAGGTTCTTTAAATAGACTAGGAAAATACTGAATTCGCTGATTTCACATGAAGATGTTAACAATGATAATTGATTTAAGATAATGCAATACAAAGAAAAAAAAGGAAGGAAACCTGGATGTTGACCCCTGAAAATTCTAAAACCAGCATAAAAATGTTTTTGCCAATCAATCCAAAAATTTATCCAGTAGTATAGCCCATGTTTCAGATCCGAGGAATAAACTTAGATTCTTTTAGAGGACATCAAACAAGCCGATCCAGATTTTCAGAAAACAAATACAAGAAAGACCATTTTTTATACACAAACCCTTAGAGATTTCTTTTTAATCTGAATACTTCTTTGCCACCAATTTTAAAGTTCCTAATTATCTGGCACAGTTTTTATTTATCAAATAGATTGGTTGTTGTAAATTCTGTCTCCATAGCAACAGCTGCCAGTCCTCTGTCATTCTCTCTCTCTCTCGCTCTCTCTCTCTCTCTCCCTCCCTCTCTCTCTCTCTCCCTCACTCCCTCCTTCTCTTTCTCTTTGTATCAAATAAGGGTAAAGATTTGTGCTAGAGTAGGAAAAAAGCAAACATGATTCAAGTCATGTAAGGTTTAGTAATTTTTCTGGTTTGGTTTTAAAAACTTATGAAATCATTTTAATGTGATACTATCTGAAAAGAGCTAGAAGCACTTCGTTAACAGAACTAACACCAGTTTCATCTTTGTACCCAGAAAATTAAAAAAAAGAATGAATTAATTTGCAACACCTTCTTCACAGTCAATCAAGATGCTCATAAATCAAAGATACAATCTTACATTTGTCTATTATTCCTTTTTTTGTGCAGCGTCGTAGATCATCTTTAAAGGGGCGCCGCTATTAAACATATTAGTAATAATATTTTATATTTATCATTATTTAAACTATTATTATTATTGTTATTATCATCACCATCATCATCATCATCATCATCATCATTGTTTTCATTATAATTATTATTATCATTCTTCTTCTTCTTCTTCTTCTTCTTCTTCTTCTTCTTCTTCTTCTTCTTCTTCTTCTTCTTCTTCTTCTTCTTCTTCTTCTTCTTATTATTATTATTATTATTATTATTATTATTATTATTATTATTATTATTATTATTATTATTATTATTATTATTATTATTATTATTATTATTATTATTATTATTATTATTATTATTATTATTATTATTATTATTATTATTATTATTATTATTATTATTATCGTCATCATGATTATTATTACTTCCTTTGTGACCTTCATTTTTTTTCTGTTTACTGACATTTACCGATTCAGAAATTATTGTAAAGAACTATAAAACAAGCTTTCAAGCGATGCTTGGCGCTTTATCTTATTTTAAAAAATTGCGCTAGCATGAACAAAATATTAATATGCTTTCTTGAAACTTAAAAAATTGTAAAGATGTATGACGGACCAGAACGGAAAAGTACTCATAGTTTCCTTACCTCGACTGTTTCGACAACTAAAAAAATTTGATGGCAACAAAAAAATAGCAGAGTTATTAGGCACTGATTACTTTCCTAATATTCTGATAGGAATAAATCTCTCAAATAATTAGATAAGTGCAGCAACGTTTATTATTATGGAACCTTTATATAAAAGTGCTTTTATCTAAATACACTTCCCTAATATTATGTTTTAGATATTGCACATTGTGATGTTGAAATAACATACTGTACTGTAACTTTAAAACGTTGAAAAAAAAACATTTGATGTTAATTCTGTCATTTGTTTGTGTCTGTAAAGGTCCTTGAAACCCTAAGGGATTTTATTTGTGTGAGGGTAGGGGCCATGGGAAAACGGCCAGTAAATTTGCTTGGTTTTATAATTTTAATATTTATGGACACGGACGTTTTAAGATCTCCAGGTAAGCTTTAAAAAAAAACCAATATCTTACCTTATCTTATATTATTTCTTGATACGAGGACTTGTGACCTTTGTCATTCTTAGTCAGTTTAAAACTAGTCTCGTTTATCAATATTGTTTAAGGATTAAGTCAGCCCCTCCGCGTTATAATGACTGTAGAAGGATAGCTGTGAAGATGCTCTCCACCGAACAGCCAAACCCTGATAACTCGAGAGAGAAGACTATGTTGAACATAACCCACGCCCTACGAGCTGAGCACTTGCGACGGCTACAAGACAAATCCATTACCATGTTGTTAGCTCAGTGGACGCCTGCAGTGAGGTCACTTCCGTTTGGTAAGGGCAAGGACGAGATTTCAGCCCGATAGAATTGGTTCAGGTCGAGAATTACAATAGATGAAGGACATTGGGAAAAAACATGGTGAAATGGTAAACAAAAAGTTAATTAAAGCAGAGATTAAGATAATAGCAAAAGTGAATATAAGGTTAGAAAGAGTAAGGACGATAAATGGATTAGAAGTGGACGGAGAGAGAGAGAGAGAGAGAGAGAGAGAGAGAGAGAGAGAGAGAGAGAGAGAGAGAGAGAGAGAGAGAGAGAGAGAGAGAGAGAGAGAGAGATGGAGAGAGACCGGGGGAAATACCGAGAAAGAGAGTGAATGTAAGAAATAAAGAAAACAAAGAAATAACGCTAGAAACCAGATTTGATAACGCCATAAGCTGCAGGTCAAACTCGAAAACATAACAAATAATGAGATGAGGAAAAAAGTAATTAAATTTAAACTGTAAACAGACAGGAAGGGTGTTAGACCAAAGAAAAATCAATGTTGTAATCAAAGTACACAATGGAGAGAAGATGGATGTGTAGCGATGGAGGTGTGAGAAGACGCTAGGTACAGTGTGACACATGTGCATAAATTTATCAATAACAATTAACAAATTAGAGAGCACCACACCTACCGCAGGCAAGAGTAGCAGTAGAACTTGGCTGGGCTTGCAGAGAGAAGCAGTCGGTTTGAAATTGGATTTGATTGAGGTGATTTAAAGAAAAAAACAATTTTGTTTGTTCTTAGATAGGAAGAAGTGACGATTTGTTCAGAGGCTCGACACATGCGAGAGACAACTCTGTAGTCA
>JAWDGP010000172.1:0-14198 GCA_033675545.1 Elysia crispata | reverse complement strand
TACCCACACACACTCCGTTTTTCCGACACATAATGCCTAAAAAACGCGCTTAACACCTTTTTCTTAAAAATTACATTCCTTTCCTCTCTACTCCTTCTCCTTACCCCCGAAACACTTCCTAATCATCTTTTCCGGTAACTTAACGACCAAAAATGGTCAAAAAACCTCCCTAAAGGAGGAAAAATTTTCTTTTTTTTATAATCTATTTCAAATTTTCCCTCTCCCCTTACGGAAAAAAACAAAACCACTTACTTTTTCCGCCTTTTTTATCACTGGAAATAGAAAAACCGCAAGGGAAAACGTCCCATAAGAACTTTTTTTTTATTTGACTTTTTTTCCACCCTACCGCTCCTCGTAATCAGAAAAATTACCACTTACCTTTTTTTTTTCGAAATTCCGACTTAACATGCCTTAAAATGCCGCTAAGCGCGCTCAAGTTTCATTTTTTACAAATTACCTTTTTTTCCGCCGTGATTACGCGAACACATCACCTACCCACACACACTCCGTTTTTCCGACACATAATGTCTAAAAAACGCGTTTTACACCTTTTTGTTAAAATTACCTTTTTTTGCTCTGTACTCCTTCTCCGTACCCCCGAAACACTTCCTAATCATCTTTTCCGGCAAACTAACCACCAAAAATTCTTAAAAAGCTGCCTAAAGGAGAAAAAAAAATTTTCTTTTTTTTTATAATCTATTTCAAATTTTCCCTCTCCCCTTACGGAAAAAAACAAAACCACTTACTTTTTCCGCCCTTTTTATCACTGGAAATCGAAAAACCAGAAGAGAAAACGTCCTTTAAAAAAAATTTTTTTTTTTTTTTGACTTTTTTCCACCCTACCACTCCTCGTAATCGGAAGAATTACCACTTACCTTTTTTTCGAAATTCCGACTTAAAGTGCCCTAAATAGCCGCTAAGCGCGCTCAAGTTTCATTTTTTACAAATTACCTTTTTTCCGCCGTGATTACGCGGACATATACACCTCCCCACAAACACTCCGTTTTTCCGACACATTATGCCTAAAACACGCGCTTAACACCTTTTTCTTAAAATTACATTTTTTTCTTCTCTACTCCTTCTCCTTACCCCCGAAACACTTCCTAACCATCTTTTCCGGCAAACTAGCGACCAAAAATGGTAAAAAAAACCTCCCGAAAGGAGGAAAAAATTTTTTTCCTTTTTTTTATAATGTTTTTCATATTTTCCCTCTCCCCTTACGGAAAAAAACAAAACCACTTACTTTTTCCGCCCTTTTTATCACTGGAAATCGAAAAACCGGAAGGGAAAACGTCCTTTAAAAAAAATTTTTTTTTTTTTTTGACGTTTTTCCACCCTACCACTCTTCGTAATCGGAAAAATTACCACTTACCTTTTTTTTCGAAATTCCGACTTAAATTGCCTTAAAATGCCGATAAGCGCGCTCAAGTTTCATTTTTTACAAATTACATTTTTTTCCGCCGTGATTACGCGAACACATCACCTACCCACACACACTCCGTTTTTTCGACACATAATGTCTAAAAAACGCGCTTTACACGTTTTTCTTAAAATTACCTTTTTTTGCTCTGTACTCCTTCTCCTTACCCCCGAAACACTTCCTAATCATCTTTTCCGGCAAACTAACCACCAAAAATAGTTAAAAAGCTCCCTAAAGGAGAAAAAAAAATTTTCTTTTTTTTTATAATCTATTTCAAATTTTCCCTCTCCCCTTACGGAAAAAAACAAAACCACTTACTTTTTTCCCCCATTTTATCACCGGAAATAGGAAAACCGCAAGGGAAAACGTCCTTTTAAAAACATTTTTTTTTTTTTTGACTTTTTTCCACCCTACCACTCCTCGTAATCGGAAAAATTACCACGTAACTTTTTTTTCGAAATTCCGACTTAACATGCCTTAAAATGCCGATAAGCGCGCTCAAGTTTCATTTTTTACAAATTACCTTTTTTTCCGCCGTGATTACGCGGACACATCACCTACCCACACACACTCCGTTTTTCCGACACATTATGCCTAAAAAACGCGCTTAACACCTTTTTCTTAAAATTACATTTTTTTCCTCTCTACTCCTTCTCCTTACCCCCGAAACATTTCCTAATCATCTTTTCCGGCAAAGTAGCGACAAAAAAATGGTCAAAAAACCTCCCGAAAGGAGGAAAAAATTTTTTTCCTTTTTTTATAATTTTTTTCACATTTTCCCTCTCCCCTTACGGAAAAAAACAAAACGACTTACTTTTTCCGCCCTTTTTATCACTGGAAATAGGAAAACCGCAAGGGAAAACGTCGTTTAAAAAAATTTTTTTTTCTTTTTTTTTTGACTTTTTTCCACCCTACCACTCCTCGAAATCGGAAAAATTACCACTTACCTTTTTATTCGAAATTCCAACTTAAAAGGCCTAAAAATGGCGATAAGCGCGCTCAAGTTTCATTTTTTACAAATTACCTTTTTTTCCGCCGTGATTACGCGGACACATATACCTACCCACACACACTCCGTTTCTCCGACACATTATGCCTAAACAACGCGCTGAACACCTTTTTCTTAAAATTAAATTTTTTTCCTCTCTACTCCTTCTCTTTACCCCCGAAATTCTTCCTAATGATCTATTCCGGCAAACTAGCGACCAAAAATGGTTAAAAAACCTCCGGAAAGGACGAAAAAATTTTTTTCCCTTTTTTTATACATTTTTTCACATTTTCCCTCTCCCCTTACGGAAAAAAAACAAAACCACTAACTTTTTCCGCCTTTTTTATCACTGGAAATAGAAAAACCGCAAGGGAAAACGTCCCATAAGAACTTTTTTGGATCCTACCGCTCCTCGTAATCGGAAAAATTACCACTTACTTTTTATTTCGAAATTCGGACTTAAAGTGCCCTAATATGCCGCTAAGCGCGCTCAAGTTTAATTTTTTACAAATTACCTTTTTTCCGCCGTGATTACGCGGACACATACACCTACCCACACACACTCCGTTTTTCCGACCCATAATGTCTAAAAAACGCGCTTTACACCTTTTTCTTAAAATTACCTTTTTTTGCTCTGTACTCCTTCTCCGTACCCCCGAAACACTTCCTAATCATCTTTTCCGGCAAACTAGCGACCAAAAATGGTCAAAAAACCTCCCGAAAGGAGCAAAAATTTTTTTCCCTTTTTTTATACATTTTTTCACATTTTCCCTCTCCCCTTACGGAAAAAAAACAAAACCACTTACTTTTTCCCCCCTTTTTATCACCGGAAATAGGAAAACCGGAAGGGAAAACGTCCTTTTAAAAAAATTTTTTTTTTTTGACCCTACCACTCCTCGTAATCGGAAAAATTACCACTTACCTTTTTTTTCGAAATTCCGACTTAAATTGACCTAAAATGCCGATAAGCGCGCTCAAGTTTCATTTTTTACAAATTACCTTTTTTTTCCGCCGTGATTACGCGGACACATACACCTACCCACACACACTCCGTTTTTCCGACACATTATGCCTAAAAAACGCGCTTAACACCTTTTTCTTAAAATTACATTTTTTTTCTCTCTACTCCTTCTCCTTACCCCCGAAACACTTCCTTATCATCTTTTCCGGCAAACTAGCGACCAAAAATGGTCAAAAAACCTCCCGAAAGGAGGAAAAAAATTTTCCTTTTTTTATAATTTTTTTCACATTTTCCCTCTCCCCTTACGGAAAAAAAACAAAACCACTTACTTTTTCCGCCTTTTTTATCACTGGAAATAGAAAAACCGCAAGGGAAAACGTCCCATAAGAACTTTTTTGGATCCTACCGCTCCTCGTAATCGGAAAAATTACCACTTACCTTTTTTTTCGAAATTCCGACTTAAAATGCTCCTAATTGCCGATAAGCGCGCTCAAGTTTCATTTTTTACAAATTACCTTTTTTTCCACCGTGATTACGCGGACACATACACCTACTCACACACACTCCGTTTTTCCGACACATTATGCCTAAAAAACGCGCTGAACACCTTTTTCTTAAAATTATATTTTTTCCTCTCTACTCCTTCTCCTTACCCCCGAAACACTTCCTAATCATCTTTTCCGGCAAACTAGCGACCAAAAATGGTCAAAAAACCTCCCGAAAGGAGGAAAAATTTTTTTCCTTTTTTTATAATTTTTTTTAATTTTTCCCTCTCCCCTTACGGAAAAAAACAAAACCACTTACTTTTTCCGCCCTTTTTATCGCTGGAAATAGAAAAACCGCAAGGGAAAACGTCCCATAAGAAATTTTTTTTTTTTTTTATTTGACTTTTTTGGATCCTACCGCTCCTCGTAATCAGTAAAAATTACCATTACCACTTACCTTTTTTTTCGAAATTTCGACTTAAAGTGCCCTAAAATGCCGCTAAGCGCGCTCAAGTGTCATTTTTTACAAATTACCTTTTTTTTCCACCGTGATTACGCGCACACATCACCTAGCCACACACACTCCGTTTTTCCGACACATTATGTCTAAAAAATGCGTTTTACACCTTTTTCTTAAAATTACTTTTTTTTTGCTCTGTACCCCCAAAACACTTCCTAATCATCTTTTCCGGCAAACTAACCACTCCGTTTTTCCGACACATTATGCCTAAAAAACGCGCTTAACACCTTTTTCTGAAAATTACATTTTGTTCTTCTCTACTCCTTCTCGTTACCCCCGAAACACTTCCTAATCATCTTTTCCGGCAAACTAGCAACAAAAAATGGTCAAAAAACCTCCCGAAAGGAGGAAAAAATTTTTTTCCTTTTTTTATAACTTTTTTCATATTTTCCCTCTCCCCTTACGGAAAAAAACAAAACTACTTATTTTTTTCGCCCTTTTTATCACTGGAAATAGAAAACCCGCAAGGGAAAACGTCCCATAAGAATTTTTTTTTTTTTTTATTTGACTTTTTTGCACCCTACCGCTCCTCGTAATCGGAAAAACTATCACTTACCTTTTTTTTCGAAATTCCGACTTAAAGTGCTCTAAAATGCAGATAAGCGCGCTCAAGTTTCATTTTTTAAAAAATTACCTTTTTTTCCGCCGTGATTACGCGAACACATCACCTACCCACACACACTCCGTTTACCGATCCATAATGTCTAAAAAACGCGCTTTACACCTTTTTCTTAAAATTACTTTTTTTTCCTCTCTACTCCTTCTCCTTACCTCCGAAACCCTTCCTCATCACCTTTTCCGGCAAACTAGCGACCAAAAATGGTTAAAAAACCTCCCGAAAGGAGGAAAATTTTTTTTTACTTTTTGTTATAATTTTTTTCACATTTTCCCTCTCCCCTTACGGAAAAAAACAAAACCACTTACTTTTTCCGTATTTTTTATCATCGGAAACAGAAAAACCGCAAGGGAAAACGTCCCATAAAAAATTTTTCTTTTCTTTTTTTTTTTTTTTACTTTTTTGCATCCTACCGCTCCTCTTAATCGGAAAAATTACAACGTACCTTTTTTTTCGAAATTCCGACTTAAAATGCCCTAAAATGCCGCTAAGCACGCTCAAGTTTCATTTTTTACAAATTACCTTTTATTCCGCCGTGATTACGCGAACACATCACCTACCCATACACACTCCGTTTTTCCGACCCATAATGTGTAAAAAACGCGCTTTAAACCTTTTTCTTAAAATTGCATTTTTTTGCTCTCTACTCCTTCTCCTTACCCCCGAAACATTTCCTAATCATCTTTTCCGGCAAACTAATCACCAATAATCGTTAAAAAGCTCCCTAAAGGAGAAAAAAAAATTTTCTTTTTTTTTATAATCTATTTCAAATTTTCCCTCTCCCCTTACGGAAAAAAACAAAACCACTTACTTTTTCCGCCCTTTTTATCACTGGAAATAGAAAAACCGCAAGGGAAAACGTCCCATAAGAAATTTTTTTTTATTTGACTTTTTTGGATCCAACCGCTCCTCGTAATCAGAAAAATTACCACTTACCTTTTTTTTCGAAATTTCGACTTAAAGTGCCCTAAAATGCCGGTAAGCGCGCTTAAGTTTCATTTTTTACAAATTACCTTTTTTCCGCCGTGATTACGCAAACAAATCACTTACCCACACATACTCCGTTTTTCCGACACATAATGTCTAAAAAACGCGTTTTACACCTTTTTCTTAAAATTACCTTTTTTTGCTCTGTACCCCCGAAACACTTCCTAATCATCTTTTCCGGCAAACTAACCACCAAAAATTATTAAAAAGCTCACTAAAGGAGAAAAAAAAATTTCTTTTTTTTTATAATCTATTTCAAATTTTCCGTCTCCCCTTACGGAAAAAAACAAAACCACTTACTTTTTTCCCACTTTTTGTCACCGGAAATAGGAAAACCGCAAGGGATAACGTTGTTTTAAAAAAATTTTTTTTTTTTTTTGACTTTTTTCCACCCTACCACTCCTCGTAATCGGAAAAATTACCACTGACCTTTTTTTTCGAAATTCCGACTTAAAGTGCCCTAAAATGCCGCTAATCGCGCTCAAGTTTCATTTTTTACAAATTACCTTTTTTCCGCCATGATTACGCGGACACATACACCTACCCACACACACTCCGTTTTTCCGACACATTATGCCTAAAAAACGCGCTTAACACCTTTTTCTTAAAATTACATTTTTTTTCTCACTACACCTTCTCCTTACCCCCGAAACACTTCCTAATCATCTTTTCCGGCAAAGTAGCGACCAAAAAATGGTCAAAAAACCTCCCGAAAGGAGGAAAAAAATTTTCCTTTTTTTATAATTTTTTTCACATTTTCCCTCTCCCCTTACGGGAAAAAAAAAAACCACTTACTTTTTCCACAGTTTTTATCACTGGAAATAGAAAAACCGCAAGGGAAAACGTCCCATAAGAATTTTTTTTTTTTTTTTTTATTTGACTTTTTTGGATCCTACCGCTTCTAGTAATCAGGTAAAAATTACCACTTACCTTTTTTTTCTAAATTACGACTTAAAGTGCCCTAAAATGCCGCTAAGCGCGCTCAAGTTTCATTTTTTACAAATTACCTTTTTTTCCGCCGTAATTACGCGGACAAATACACCTACCCACACACACTCCGTTTTTCCGACACATAATGTCTAAAAAACGCGCTTTACACCTTTTTCTTAAAATTACCTTTTTTTGCTCTGTACTCCTTCTCCTTACCCCCGAAACACTTCCTAATCATCTTTTCCGGCAAACTAACCACCAAAAATAGTTAAAAAACTCCCTCAAGGAGAAAAAAAATTTCTTTTTTTTTATAATCTATTTCAAATTTTCCCTCTCCCCTTACGGAAAAAAAGAAAACCACTTACTTTTTCCCCCTTTTTATCACTGGAAATAGGAAAACCGCAAGGGAAAACGTCCTTTAAAAAAATTTTTTTTTTTTTTTGACTTTTTTCCACCCTACCACTCCTCGTAATCGGAAGAATTACCACTTACCTTTTTTTCGAAATTCCGACTTAAAGTGCCCTAAAATGCCGCTAAGCGCGCTCAAGTTTCATTTTTTACAAATTACCTTTTTTCCGCCGTGATTACGCGGACACATACACCTACCCACACACACTCCGTTTTTCCGACACATTATGCCTAAAAAACGCGCTTAACACCTTTTTCTTAAAATTACATTTTTTTCCTCTCTACTCCTTCTCCTTACCCCCGAAACACTTCCAAATCATCTTTTCCGGTAAACTAGCGACCAAAATTGGTCAAAAAACCTCCCGAAAGGAGAAAAAAAACTTTTTATTTTTTTTTATAATTTTTTTCACATTTTTCCTATCCCCTTACGGAAAAAAACAAAACAACTTACTTTTTCCGCCCTTTTTATCACTGGAAATAGAAAAATCGCAAGGGAAAACGTCCCATAAGAAATTTTTTTTTTTATTTGACTTTTTTGCACCCTACCGCTCCTCGTAATCGGAAAAATTACCACTTACCTTTTTTTCGAAATTCCGACTTAAAGTGCCCTAAAATGCCGCTAAGCGCGCTCAAGTTTCATTTTTTACAAATTACCTTTTTTCCGCCGTGATTACGCGGACACATACACCTACCCACACACACTCCGTTTTTCCGACACATAATGTCTAAAAAACGCGCTTTACACCTTTTTCTTAAAATTACATTTTTTTCCTCTCTACTCCTTCTCCTTACCCCCGAAACACTTCCTAATCATCTTTTCCGGCAAACTAACCACCAAAAATAGTTAAAAAGCTCCCTAAAGGAGAAAAAATAATTTTTTTTTTTTATATCCTATTTCAAATTTTCCCTCTCCCCTTACGGAAAAAAACAAAACCACTTACCTTTTTCCTACTTTTTATCACCGGAAATAGGAAACAGCAAGGGAAAACGTCGTTTAAAAAAAATTTTTTTTTTGATTTTTTTGCACCCTACCACTCCTCGTAATCGGAAAAATTACCACTTACCTTTTTTTTCGAAATTCCGACTTAAAGTGCCCTAAAATGCCGCTAAGCGCGCTCAAGTTTCATTTTTTACAAATTACCTTTTTTCCGCCGTGATTACGCGAACACATACACCTACCCACACACACTCCGTTTTTCCGACAAAAAATGCCTAAAAAAGGCGCTTAACACCTTTTTCTTAAAATTCCTTTTTTTTTCTCTCTACTCCTTCTCGTTACCCCCGAAACACTTCCTAATCATCTTTTCCGGCAAACTAACGACCAAAAATGGTCAAAAAACCTCCCGAAAGGAGGAAAAAAAATTTTCTTTTTTTTTTATAATCTATTTCACATTTTCCCTCTCCCCTTACGGAAAAAAACAAAACCACTTACTTTTTCCGCCCTTTTTATCACTGGAAATAGAAAAACCGCAAGGGAAAACGTCCCATAAAAAACTTTTCTTTTTTTTTTTTATTTTTTTCCACCCTACCGCTTCTCGTAATCGGAAAAATTACCACTTACCTTTTTTTTTGAAATTCCGACTTAAAGTGCCCTAAAATGCCGCTAAGCGCGCTCAAGTTTCATTTTTTACAAATTACTATTTTTCCGCCGTGATTACGCGGACACATCACCTACCCACACACACTCCGTTTTTCCGACACATTATGCCTAAAAAACGCGCTTAACACCTTTTTCTTAAAATTACTTTTTTTTCCTCTGAACTCCATCTCCTTACCCCCGAAACACTTCCTAATCATCTTTTCCGGCAAACTAGCGACCAAAAATTGTTAAAAAAACCTCCCGAAAGGAGGAAAAACTTTTTTGTTTTTTTTATAATTTTTTTCAAATTTTTCGTCTCCCCTTACGGAAATAAACAAAACCACTTACTTTTTCCGCTTTTTTTATCATCGGAAATAGAAAAACCGCAAGGGAAAACGTCGTATAAAAAATATTTTTTTTTTGGACTTTTTTACACCCTACCACTCCTCGTAATCGGAAAAATTACCACTTACCTTTTTTTTCGAAATTCCGACTTAAAGTGCCCTAAAATGCCGCTAAGCGCGCTCAAGTTTCATTTTTTACAAATTACCTTTTTTCCGCCGTGATTACGCGGACACATACACCTACCCACACACACTCCGTTTTTCCGACACATTATGCCTAAAAAACGCGCTTAACACCTTTTTCTTAAAATTACATTTTTTTCCTCTCTACTCCTTCTCCTTACCCCCGAAACACTTCCTAATCATCTTTTCCGGCAAACTAGCGACCAAAAATGGTCAAAAAACCTCCCGAAAGGAGGAAAAATTTTTTTTCCTTTTTTATAATTTTTTTCACATTTTCCCTCTCCCCTTACGGAAAAAAACAAAACCACTTACTTTTTCCGCCCTTTTTATCACTGGAAATAGAAAAACCGCAAGGGAAAACGTCCCATAAGAAATTTTTTTTTTTTTTTTATTTGACTTTTTTGGAATCTACCGCTCCTCGTAATCGGAAAAATTACCACTTACCTTTTTTTTCGAAATTTCGACTTAAAGTGCCCTAAAATGCCGCTAAGCGCGCTCAAGTTTCATATTTTACAAATTACCTTTTTTTCCGCCGTGATTACGCGAACACATCACCTACCCACACACACTCCGTTTTTCCGACACATAATGTCTAAAAAACGCGCTTTACACCTTTTTCTTAAAATTACCTTTTTTTGCTCTGTACTCCTTCTCCTTACCCCCGAAACACTTCCTAATCATCTTTTCCGGCAAACTAACCACCAAAAATAGTTAAAAAGCTCCCTAAAGGAGAAAAAAAATTTTTCTTTTTTTTATAATCTATTTCAAATTTTCCCTCTCCCCTTACGGAAAAAAACAAAACCACTTACTTTTTTCCCCCATTTTATCACCGGAAATAGGAAAACCGCAAGGGAAAACGTCCTTTTAAAAACATTTTTTTTTTTTGACTTTTTTCCACCCTACCACTCCTCGTAATCGGAAAAATTACCACGTCACTTTTTTTTCGAAATTCCGACTTAACATGCCTTTAAATGCCGATAAGCGCGCTTAAGTTTCATTTTTTACAAATTACCTTTTTTTTCGCCGTGATTACGCGGACACATCACCTACACACACACACTCCGTTTTTCCGACACATTATGCCTAAAAAACGCGCTTAACACCTTTTTCTTAAAATTACATTTTTTCCTCTCTACTCCTTCTCCTTTCCCCCGAAACACTTTCTAATTATCTTTTCCGGCAAACTAGCGACCAAAAATGGTCAAAAAACCTCCCGAAAGGAGGAAAAAATTTTTTTCCTTCTTTAAATTTTTTTCACACTTTCACTCTCCCCTTACGGAAAAAAACAAAACCACTTACTTTTTCCGCCCTTTTTATCACTGGAAATAGAAAAACCGCAAGGGAAAACGTCCCATAAAAATTTTTTCTTTTTTTTTTTTTTATACTTTTTTGCATCCTACCGCTCCTCGTAATCGGGAAAATTACCACTTACCTTTTTTTTCGAAATTCCGACTTAAAATGCCCTAAAATACCGATAAGCGCGCTCAAGTTTCATTTTTTACAAATTACCTTTTTTTCCGCCGTGATTACGCGGACACATACACCTACCCACACACACTCCGTTTTTCCGACCCATAATGTGTAAAAAACGCGCTTTAAAACTTTTTCTTAAAATTACTTTTTTTTGCTCTCTACTCCTTCTCCTTACCCCCGAAACATTTCCTTATCATCTTTTCCGGCAAACTAACCACTAATAATCGTGAAAAAGCTCCCTAAAGGAGAAAAAAATATTTTCTTTTTTTTTATAAACTATTTCTTATTTTCCCTCTCACCTTACGGGAAAAAACAAAACCACTTACTTTTTCCCCCCTTTTTATCACCGGAAATAGGAAAACCGCAAGGGAAAACGTCCTTTTAAAAAAATTTTTTTTTCTTTTTTTTTTTTGACTTTTTTCCACCCTACCGCTCCTCGTAATTGGAAAAATTACCACTTACCTTTTTTTTCGAAATTCCGACTTAAAATGCCCTAAAATACCGATAAGCGCGCTCAAGTTTCATTTTTTTACAAATTACCTTTTTTCCGCCGTGATTGCGCGAACACATCACCTACCCACACACACTCCGTTTTTCCGACTCATAATGCCTAAAAACGCACTTAACACCTTTTACTTTGAATTACTTTTTTTTCCTCTCTACTCCTTCTCCTTACCCCCGAAACACTTAATAATCATCTTTTCCGGCAAACTAACGACCAAAAATGATCAAAAAACCTCCCGAAAGGAGAAAAAATTTTTTTTCTTTTTCTTTTTATAATTTATTTCACATTTTCTCTCTCCCCTTACGGAAACAAACAAAAGCACTTACTTTTTCCGCCCTTTTTATCATCGGAAATAGAAAAACCGCAAGGGAAAACGTCCCATAAAAATTTTAATTATTGATTGATTTATTTTTTTTTTTTTTTGCATCCTACCGCTCTTCGTAATCGGGAAAATTACCACTTACCTTTTTTTTCGAAATTCCGACTTAAAATGCCCTAAAATGCCGATAAGTGCGCTAAAGTTTCATTTTTTACAAATTACCTTTCTTTTCTGCCGTGATTACGCGAACACATCACCTACCCACACACACTCCGTTTTTCCGACACATAATGTCTAAAAAACGCGCTTTACACCTTTTTCTAAAAATTACCTTTTTTTGGTCTGTACTCCTTCTCCTTACCCCCGAAACACTTCCTAATCATCTTTTCCGGTAAACTAACCACCAAAAATAGTTAAAAAGCTCCCTAAAGGAGAAAAAAAAATTTTCTATTTTTTTATAATCTATTTCAAATTTTCCCTCTCCCCTTACGGAAAAAAAAAACCACTTACTTTTTTCCCACTTTTTATCACCGGAAATAGGAAAACCGTAAGGGAAAACGTCCTTTTAAAAACATTTTTTTTTTTTTTGGACTTTTTTCCACCCTACCATTCCTCGTAATCGGAAAAATTACCACTTACCTTTTTTTTCGAAATTCCGACTTAAAGTGCCCTAATATGCCGCTAAGCGCGCTCAAGTTTCATTTTTTACAAATTACCTTTTTTTTCCGCCTTGATTACGCGGACACATATACCTACACACAGACACTCCGTTTTTCCGACACATTATGCCTAAAAAACGCGCTTAACACCTTTTTCATAAAATTACATTCTTTTCCTCTCTACTCCTTCTCCTTACCCCCGAAAAACTTCCTAATCATCTTTTCCGGCAAACTAACGACCAAAAATGATCAAAAACCCTCCCGAAAGGAGAAAAAATTTTTTTCCTTTTTCTTTTATAATTTATTTCACATTTTCTCTCTCCCCTTACGGAAACAAACAAAAGCACTTACTTTTTCCGCCCTTTTTATCATCGGAAATAGAAAAACCGCAAGCGAAAACGTCCCATAAAAATTTTAATTATTTATTTATTTTTTTTTTTTTTTTGCATCCTACCGCTCTTCGTAATCAGAAAAATTACCACTTACCTTTTTTTTCGAAATTTCGACTTAAAGTGCCCTAAAATGCCGCTAAGCGAGATCAAGTTTCATTTTTTACAAATTACCTTTCTTTTCTGCCGTGATTACGCGAACACATCACCTACCCACACACACTCCGTTTTTCCGACACATAATGTCTAAAAAACGCGCTTTACACCTTTTTCTTAAAATTACCTTTTTTTGCTCTGTACCCCCGAAACACTTCCTAATCATCTTTTCCGGCAAACTAACCACCAAAAATAGTGAAAAAGCTCCCTAAAGGAGAAAAAATAATTTTCTTTTTTTTTATATCCTATTTCAAATTTTCCCTCTCCCCTTACGGAAAAAAACAAAACCACTTACTTTTTTCCAAGTTTTTATCACCGGAAATAGGAAACAGCAAGGGAAAACGTCGTTTAAAAAAAATTTTTTTTTTGACTTTTTTCCACCCTACCACTCCTCGTAATCGGAAAAATTACCACTTACCTTTTTTTTCGAAATTCCGACTTAAAGTGCCCTAATATGCCGCTAAGCGCGCCAAAGTTTCAATTTTTACAAATTACCTTTTTTCCGCCGTGATTACGCGGACACATACACCTACCCACACACACTCCGTTTTTCCGACACATTATGCCTAAAAAACGCGCTTAACACCTTTTTCTTAAAATTACATTCTTTTCCTCTCTACTCCTTCTCCTTACCCCCGAAACACTTCCTAATCATCTTTTCCGGCAAACTAGCGACCAAAAATGGTCAAAAAACCTCCCGAAAGGAGGAACAATTTTTTTTTTTTTTTTTAATAATTTTTTTCACATTTTGCCTCTCCCCTTACGGATTTAAACAAAACCACTTACTTTTTCCGCCCTTTTTATCACTGGAAATAGAAAAACGCAAGGGAAAACGTCCCATAAGAAATTTTTTTTTTTTATTTGACTTTTTTGCACCCTACCGCTCCTCGTAATCGAAAAAAAATACCACTTACCTTTTTTTCCGAAATTCCGACTTAAAGTGCCCTAAAATGCCGCTAAGCGCGCTCAAGTTTCATTTTTTACAAATTACCTTTTTTCCGCCGTGATTACGCGGACATATACACCTACCCACACACACTCCGTTTTTCCGACACATTATGCCAAAAAAACGCGCTTAACACCTTTTTCTTAAAATTACCTTTTTTTTGCTCTCTACTCCTTCTCCTTACCCCCGAAACACTTCCTAATCATCTTTTCCGGCAAACTAGCGACCAAAAATGGTCAAAAAACCTCCCGAAAGGAGGAAAAAACTTTTTTTTTTTTTTTATAATTTTTTTCACATTTTCCCTCTCCCCTTACGGAAAAAAAACAAAAC
>JAWDGP010000171.1:47500-79867 GCA_033675545.1 Elysia crispata | reverse complement strand
GAGTGAAAGTGGGAGAAAGATTTTTATTTCATTTGTTCACACAGCATTAAACGGTGTGCTAGGAAAAGAATCAATAATTGGTACTTTTGGGAAACGCTGTGAGACTTATTTCTAAATGCCTGCACTGTAACAGGTCAATAACCATGCAAGTTTTTGACAGATGCGTAATTGGTATCTTCAGCAAAATCCTTTAGCTTTTTGACGGTGCCGTTGTCTGATAACTTCATCCAGTGCTTCATTATATCTTATTTTAAAGTGGGAACCTGCCATTTACTAGACGCTTCGCCATAGATGACAACGTAGAGCAAGTTCTCAGCGCTCAAAAGTTAGATCTAAATCTAGGCTCTGGATCTTGTCTCATGGTGAAAGAAATAACCCTTAAAAATATGAAGTTATCGTTGCTGGGTAATTGATCCTTAAAAGAAAGCCCCAGAAGATTGTAAGAGTTACTTTTTCTGCTGGAAAAAGAAACCAAAATTGGATAAGGTCTTTTGTTGAATGGCCAGAAGAAATGCGAATACCTATGGCTAGCCATATTGCGCGGTCACGCCTTCCCTTCCTTCCATCATGGCTTTGCCAGTTACGCCCATGTGACGTCATGTAAGATCGGCGGATTCCCGGGGCTCTTCAGCCAACCAGTATTCACATTACGGTTTCAAAACCTCATTAGATCAAGGATGCCACGGATTTCCACGCAAAAATTATGCCATGGGGATTCCTGGCGCGCATGTCTTCAAACTGGGTAAGAACATCAGAATAAGCGTTAAACAGGAATTATTTATAGATACATGGGGTTACATACTATCTTGCTCTTCTTATGGTTGAACGTTTATGAAATCCTCAGGAAGGAAATGTGTGTGGCCTGAAACCTCCAAAACGCCCCAGTGTTATTGGACTCACTCAGTCAGGGCATTTGATAAGAGTCAGCGTGAGAGCCCCATGTTGCCCCACAGCGAGAAACTGGGACCCGCTGTCAGGTGAATCCACTGGGCAGTTCCCCTAGGGTAGCCATCAGACAACACACTGCACGTACAGTTAACAGAATAGTCTGGACTCTGGTCTTCTACCACGTCCACGGAACAGTTATGGGTCACTTCCGGAAAACCTTAGAGGAAAACGGAGGACAGAATCAGACCAAAATAGCAGGGAATGAACATAGAAGTCACCCTGTACCATGACAAGGTCACAGTTATGGACCACTTCCGGAAAACCTTAGAGGACAACAGAGGACAGCAATCTACCGGGGACAGAACACAAATTACTGTGCCATGAGAAGGTCACAGATATGGACCACTTCCGGGAAAATTGAGTCAGGCCGAAGGGATAGCAAAGATTAGAGATACACTGTTTAGGAGAGTTGAATTGTGTACATCAATGTGTGGAGAAAAGCAGAGATGGGTTGCATCAGAACAATGTTAGGGGAAGTGTCTCAGGAGAACCCAAGAATTATGTTTGTTTGCCTCAGTTTGGATATGGTGGGCATGCAAATCGGAAGAGGAGGAAACTTCCAAATAATTCGATCTAAAAACAGGCAGTGTGGCTCTCATGAGAAAGAGATGTGAATGTGAATGTGATTAACAGAGAAACATGTAACGACAAGAAAGAGAGAGAGAGAGAGAGAGAGAGAGAGAGAGAGAGAGAGAGAGAGAGAGAGAGAGTCAGAGAGAGAGAGAGAAAGTCAGAAAGAGAGACAGAGAGAGACGAAGAGGGAGCAAGAGAGAGAGAGAAAGCTGATGAAAAGAGAGAGACGGAGAAAAAGAAAGAGATGGGAGATAGACAAGAGGGACAAACAAATAAAGTGAGGATTATGATTGCTGTGAAAAAGAAAGAATATGGGAAGAAGAAGCATACAAATTGCCTTAGTAGTACTAAAGAAGCGAAAGCACGCTCTAAAAAGCAACAAAAAAAAAGCAACTAAAAAGACAATAAACAACAAAAACCACACCAAACAACAACAACAGCAACAACAACAACCAAAAAGAACGGTTACCAAAGGGCAAACAAGTTGACCTGTAACTTTTTTCCCACACCAATTCTAATTATTTTCCACCGGCCACTTGCTCACAAGACAAAGTGTCTACATAGTTTTCAAGTGTCCGGCTTACTGAGGGACACTTCTCGGCGATTCATTGTGGTGGAGTACAGCGCTTTCCGCAGAGCCTCCAGGCCTGCAGTCGTGTAGCCCTGGAAACGGTTGCGGCCCTCGCTCCTCTCGTCCACAGGGACGGTCACCCAGCACTCGGACGTGTAGTAGACCGGACCTGACCCAACCTCTGTGTGGTTACACATGGCCGCGCTGGTCAGATTGGTGGACAGATAGCCCTGCTGGGAGTCCTGGACGGACACATGAAAGTAGTAGAAGTAGTGGTAGTCGTAGAAATAGTCTTGATGATGA
The DNA here is from genome assembly GCA_033675545.1 of Elysia crispata. Taxonomy (NCBI): domain Eukaryota; kingdom Metazoa; phylum Mollusca; class Gastropoda; family Plakobranchidae; genus Elysia; species Elysia crispata. The sequence goes on along the minus strand of JAWDGP010000171.1, from coordinate 77,472 downwards.
TGATGATGATGATGATGATGATGATGATGATGATGATGATGATGATGATGATGATGATGATGATGATAAAGATAACAACAACAAAAATAATAAAAACTAACTAACTAACTAACTAAATAATAATAATAATAATAATAATAATAATAATAATAATAATAATAATAATAATAATAATAATAATAATAATAATAATAATAATAATAATAATAATAATAATAATAATAATAATAATAATAATAATAATAATAATAATAGTAATGATGATGATGATGATGATGATGATGATGATGATGATGATGATGATGATGATGATGATGATGATGATGATAATAATAATAATAATAATAATAATAATAATAATAATAATAATAATAATAATAATAATAATAATAATAATAGTAATTACAATAAAGTAAAAGCCACGTATCACCTAAAAGACAATCGTATACCTGCTCTTATCTTATATAACCTTACAAAGTAAAACTTACAGTTCGTCTAAAATAAATGTCGATAATTGCTGGTGGGTAGACTTTGGTTGTTTCCATGCCATAAGTAAAAGAAGAAATATCTCCTGATTCTGTGTTGATCATAGAGTGTTGCCACACAGTAAGTGGATCAACTAGAAAAAGTTTAGAGGAAGGAAAAAAATACAGATTGATTCAAATGATATACCTGAGAATAACTGATATGATCTACCTGTGATTAATTTGAAATGATTCACTTGAGATTAATTTCGTATGATTCACCTGAGACTAATTTGATATGTTATGGCTGAGAATATTTGATATGATTTACTTGAGATTAATTTTTGATATGATATACCTGAGAAAAATTGATTTGATTCACCTGAGATTAATTGACATGATTCACCTGAGGTTAAAAATACTTAATTGAGATTAATAAATGGACATTATTTGCCTGAGATTAATTTCATATTATTCACCTGAGATTAATTTATATGATTCACCTGAGATTAATTATATGATTTACCTAAGATTAATAGATATGATTCACCTGAGATTAATTTATATGACTTACCTAAGATTTATAGATATGATTCACCTGAGATTTATGGATATGATTCACCTGAGATTTATGGATATGATTTACCTGAGATTTATGAGATATGATATACCTGAGATTTATGAGATACTATTCTCCTGAGATTTATGGATATGATTTAACTGAGATTTATGGATATGATTTACCTGAGATTTATGAAATACGATATACCTGAGATTTATGAGATATGATTCACCTGAGGTTATAGGCTATGGTTCTGACATTTATGAGATAAGATTCACCTGAGATTTATGAGATATGATTTACCTGAGATTTTTGGATATGATTCACTTGAGATTTATGAGATATGATTCACTTGAGATTTTTGGATATGATTCACTTGAGATTTATGAGATATGATTTATCTGAGATTTATGAGATATGATTTACCTGAGATTTATGAGATATGATTCATCTGATATTTTTGGATATGATTTACCTGAGATTTATGAGTTATGATTTACCTGAGATTTATGAGATATGATTTACCTGAGATTTATGAGATATGATTCACCTGAAATTTATGAGATATGATTCACCTGAGATTTTTGAGATATGATTCACCTGAGATTTATGAGATATGATTCACCTGAGATACACGGAAGTTTTGCATTGATTTTGGAAAAATCACCCACGTGATGAACCCCCCCCCCGCTCAGACTTGCAACATCGGTTTATGACAGTTTCCACAGCTTGTGCAGTTTCATTGGAACATTTTATGCCCTTCTTAAGATGTCTCGGGTATCGCTAATTGAATTTCTCTTTATTTCCCTTATACTTCGCTCAATCATCATTACACGTTGAAAAAACAATAACCCAGAAAGAGGAAAAAATGGTGTTCAACGGAAAAAAAAATGCTGGGAAAAAGCATAAAAAAGAAAAAGTTGAACAAAGCAAAAGAAGAAAGCTAGACAAAAATTATGATGTAATTATAAGATCGAAAAGGGCTGATGATATTTCATTCATACGATTGATTTCTTTAACTGTGTCCTGAGTATGTGTCCACTTTGTTTGTTTGTTATGTAATTATAAGATTTTATTTCACTGTGAAAGGCCTTCTTCAGCCCAGCTTGAATTACAACATTCAGTTACCTTACTCTCTGAAATTCAATTACTAAATGTCTACACGTCTTTCAAACCTAATCAATTCATTGATATAAAAGGCAAAGTTATACACGATACATAAACATGTCCATCTAGGTTGTGGCATTAGGCTGACCACGTGCAACGCTGTTGTCCACTCACTATAGAATATCTGAAGCTTGTCATCACAGGCGTTCAGAGGGGTCTGGCCACAAGCTTCACAGTACCACCTGGTCTCCATGTTGAAGGGGTCAACCCTGGACACGTTGCGGATGGTCAGTGTGGATAAGGTTGAAGTGTAGGTGGCTGAGAAGGAGGAGCCGTAAAAACTGGTGCAGATACCCAAAGAGCACTCAATGACATGTTCTGATGCCGCCTCGGCTTGCCATGTCAGGGTGACAACACCATTAGGACAACTAGCCGTGCTGATGACGCAGGACAACATCGCCGTCTTCCCTTCTTCGGCAGGATAACATACTGCTGCGACTGTATGGAGATATTTGATAACATACTGCTGCGACTGTATGGAGATATTTGATAACATACTGCTGCGACTGTATGGAGATATTTGATAACATACTGCTGCGACTGTATGGAGATATTTGATAACATACTGCTGAGACTGTATGGACATATTTGATAACATACTGCTGCGACTGTATGGAGATATTTCATAATATACTGCTGCAACTGTTTGGAGATATTTGATAACATACTGCTGCAACTGTATGGAGATATTTGATAACATACTGCTGAGAGTGTATGGAGATGTTTGATAACATACTGCTGCGACTGTATGGAAATATTTGATATCATACTGCTGCGACTGTATGGAGATATTTGATAACATAGTGCTGCGACTGTATGGAGATATTTGATAACATACCGTTGCGACTGTATGGAGATATTTGATAACATACTGCTGCGAATGTATGGAGATATTTGATAACATACTGCTGCGACTGTATGGAGATATTTGATAACATACTGCTGAGACTGTATGGACATATTTGATAATATTCTCCTGCGACTGTATCGATATATTTGATAACATACTGCTGAGACTGTATGGAGATATTTGATAACATGCTGCTGCGACTGTATGGAGATATTTGATAACATAGTGCTGAGACTGTATGGACATATTTGATAACATACTGCTGCGACTGTATGGATATATTTGATAACATACTGCTGAGAGTGTATGGAGATATTTGATAACATACTGCTGAGACTGAATGGAGATATTTGATAACATACTGCTGCGACTGTATGGAGATATTTGATAAGATACTGCTGAGACTGTATGGAGATATTTGATATCAAACTGCTGAGACTGTATGGAGAAATTTGATAACATACTCGTACTGCTGAGACTGTATGGAGATATTTGATAACATACTGCTGAGATTGTATGGACATATTAGATAACATACTGCTGAGACTGTATGGAGATATTTGATAACATACTGCTGAGACTGTATGGAGATATTTGATAACATACTGCTGAGACTGTATGGACATATTTGATAACATACTGCTGAGACTGTATGGACATATTTGGTAACATACTGCTGAGACTGTATGGACATATTTGGTAACATACTGCTGAGACTGTATGGAGATATTTGATAACATACTGCTGAGACTATATGGAGATATTTGATAACATACTGCTGAGACTGTATGGAGATATTTGATAACATACTGCTGAGACTGTATGGAGATATTTGATAACATAGTGCTGCGACTGTATGGAGATATTTGATAACATACTGCTGAGAGTGTATGGAGATGTTTGATAACATACTGCTGCGACTGTATGGAGATATTTGATAACATAGTGCTGCAACTGTATGGAGATATTTGATATCATACTGCTGAGACTGTATGGAGATATTTGATGACATAGTGCTGCGACTGTATGGAGATATTTGATAACATACTGCTGAGAGTGTATGGAGATATTTGATGACATAGTGCTGCGAATGTATGGAGATATTTGATATCATACTGCTGAGACTGTATGGAGATATTTGATGACATAGTGCTGCGAATGTATGGAGATATTTGATAACATACTGCTGAGACTGTATGGAGATATTTGATAACATACTACTGCGACTGTATGGAGATATTTGACAACATACTGCTGAGAGTGTATGGAGATATTTGATAACATACTACTGAGACTGAATGGAGATATTTGATAACATACTGCTGCGACTGTATGGAGATATTTTATAACATACTGCTGAGACTGTATGGAGATATTTGATATCATACTGCTAAGACTGAATGGAGATATTTGATAACATACTGCTGGGACTGTATGGAGATATTTGATAAGATACTGCTGAGACTGTATGGATATATTTGATAACATACTGCTGAGAGTGTATAGAGATATTTGATAACATACTGCTGAGACTAAATGGAGATATTTGATAACATACTGCTGCGACTGTATGGAGATATTTGATAACATACTGCTGAGACTGTATGGAGATATTTGATATCATACTGCTGAGACTGTATGGAGATATTTGAAAACATACTCGTACTGCTGCGACTGTATGGAGATATTTGATAACATACTGCTGAGACTGTATAGAGATATTTGATAACATACTGCTAAGACTGTATGGAGATATTTGATAACATACTGCTGAGACTGTATGGACATATTTGATAACATACTGCTGAGACTGTATGGAGATATTTGATAACATACTGCTGAGACTGTATGGACATATTTGGTAACATACTGCTGAGACTGTATGGACATATTTGGTAACATACTGCTGAGACTGTATGGACATATTTGATAACATACTGCTGAGACTGTATGGAGATATTTGATAACATACTGCTGAGACTCTATGGAGATATTTGATAACATACTGCTGAGACTGTATGGAGATATTTGATAACATACTGCTGAGACTGTATGGAGATATTTGATAACATACTCGTACTGCTGCGACTGTATGGACATATTTGATAACATACTGCTGCGACTGTATGGAGATATTTGATAACATACTGCTGCGACTGTATGGACATATTTGATAACATACTGCTGCGACTGAATGGAGATATTTGATAACATACTGCTGCGACTGTATGGAGATATTTCATAATATACTGCTGCAACTGTTTGGAGATATTTGATAACATACTGCTGCAACTGTATGGAGATATTTGATAACATACTGCTGAGAGTGTATGGAGATGTTTGATAACATACTGCTGCGACTGTATGGAAATATTTGATATCATACTGCTGCGACTGTATGGAGATATTTGATAACATAGTGCTGCGACTGTATGGAGATATTTGATAACATACCGTTGCGACTGTATGGAGATATTTGATAACATACTGCTGCGAATGTACGGAGATATTTCATAACATACTGCTGCGACTGTATGGAGATATTTGAAAACATACTGCTGAGACTGTATGGACATATTTGATAATATTCTCCTGCGACTGTATGGATATATTTGATAACATACTGCTGAGACTGTATGGAGATATTTGATAACATGCTGCTGCGACTGTATGGAGATATTTGATAACATAGTGCTGAGACTGTATGGACATATTTGATAACATACTGCTGCGACTGTATGGATATATTTGATAACATACTGCTGAGAGTGTATGGAGATATTTGATAACATACTGCTGAGACTGAATGGAGATATTTGATAACATACTGCTGCGACTGTATGGAGATATTTGATAAGATACTGCTGAGACTGTATGGAGATATTTGATATCAAACTGCTGAGACTGTATGGAGAAATTTGATAACATACTGGTACTGCTGAGACTGTATGGAGATATTTGATAACATACTGCTGAGATTGTATGGACATATTAGATAACATACTGCTGAGACTGTATGGAGATATTTGATAACATACTGCTGAGACTGTATGGAGATATTTGATAACATACTGCTGAGACTGTATGGAGATATTTGATAACATACTGCTGAGACTGTATGGACATATTTGGTAACATACTGCTGAGACTGTATGGACATATTTGGTAACATACTGCTGAGACTGTATGGAGATATTTGATAACATACTGCTGAGACTATATGGAGATATTTGATAACATACTGCTGAGACTGTATGGAGATATTTGATAACATACTGCTGAGACTGTATGGAGATATTTGATAACATAGTGCTGCGACTGTATGGAGATATTTGATAACATACTGCTGAGAGTGTATGGAGATGTTTGATAACATACTGCTGCGACTGTATGGAGATATTTGATAACATAGTGCTGCAACTGTATGGAGATATTTGATATCATACTGCTGAGACTGTATGGAGATATTTGATAACATACTACTGCGACTGTATGGAGATATTTGACAACATACTGCTGAGAGTGTATGGAGATATTTGATAACATATTACTGAGACTGAATGGAGATATTTGATAACATACTGCTGCGACTGTATGGAGATATTTTATAACATACTGCTGAGACTGTATGGAGATATTTGATATCATACTGCTGAGACTGTATGGAGATATTTGATAACATTCTCGTACTGCTTCGACTGTATGGAGATATTTGATAACATACTGCTGAGACTGTATGGAGATATTTGATAACATACTGCTGAGACTGTATGGAGATATTTGATAACATACTGCTGAGACTGTATGGACATATTAGATAACATACTGCTGAGACTGTATGGAGATATTTGATAACATACTGCTGAGACTGTATGGACATATTTGGTAACATACTGCTGAGACTGTATGGACATATTTGGTAACATACTGCTGAGACTGTATGGATATATTTGATAACATACTGCTGAGACTATATGGAGATATTTGATAACATAGTGCTGCGATTGTATGGAGATATTTGATAACATAGTGCTGCGACTGTATGGAGATATTTGATAACATTCTGCTGCGACTGTATGGAGATATTTGATAACATACTACTGCGACTGTATGGAGATATTTGACAACATACTGCTGCGACTGTATGGAGATATTTGATAACATACTGCTGTAACTGTATAGAGATATTTGATAACATACTGCTGTAACTGTATGGAGATATTTAATAACATACTACTGCGACTGTATGGAGATATTTGATAACATACCGCTGCGACTGTATGGAGATATTTGATAACATACTACTGCGACTGTATGGAGACATTTGATAACATACCGCTGTAACTGTATGGAGATATTTGATAACATACTGCTGTAACTGTATGGAGATATTTGATAACATACTGCTGTAACTGTATGGAGATATTTGATAACATACTACTGCGACTGTATGGAGATATTTGATAACATACCGCTGCGACTGTATGGAGATATTTGATAACATACTGCTGTAACTGTATGGAGATATTTGATAACATACTGCTGTAACTGTATGGAGATATTTGATAACGTACCGCTGCGACTGTATGGAGATATTTGATAACATACTGCTGTAACTGTATGGAGATATTTGATAACATACCGCTGCGACTGTATGGAGATATTTGATAACATAGTGCTGCGACTGTATGGAGATATTTGATAACATAGTGCTGCGACTGTATGGAGATATTTGATAACATACTGCTGTAACTGTATGGAGATATTTGATAACATAGTGCTGAGAGTGTATGGAGATATTTGATAACATACTACTGCGACTGTATGGAGATATTTGATATCATACTCCTGCGACTGTATGGAGATATTTGATAACATAGTGCTGCGACTGTATGGAGATATTTGATAACATACTCCTGCGACTGTATGGAGATATTTGATAACATAGTGCTGCGACTGTATGGAGATATTTGATAACATACTCCTGCGACTGTATGGAGATATTTGATAACATACTCCTGCGACTGTATGGAGATACTTGATAACATAGTGCTGCGACTGTATGGAGATATTTGATAACATAGTGCTGCGACTGTATAGAGATATTTGATAACATACTCCTGCGACTGTATGGAGATATTTGATAACATACCGCTGCGACTGTATGGAGATATTTGATAACATACTCCTGCGACTGTATGGAGATATTTGATATCATACTGCTGTAACTGTATGGAGATATTTGATAACATACTGCTGTAACTGTATGGAGATATTTGATAACATACCGCTGCGACTGTATGGAGATATTTGATATCATACTCCTGCGACTGTATGGAGATATTTGATATCATACTGCTGTAACTGTATGGAGATATTTGATAACATACTGCTGCGAATGTATGGAGATATTTGATATCATACTCCTGCGACTGTATGGAGATATTTGATAACATACTGCTGAGAGTGTATGGAGATATTTGATAACATAGTGCTGAGAGTGTATGGAGATATTTGATATCATAGTCCTGCGACTGTATGGAGATATTTGATAACATACTGCTGTAACTGTATGGAGATATTTGATAACATAGTGCTGAGAGTGTATCGAGATATTTGATAACATACTGCTGTAACTGTATGGAGATATTTGATAACATAGTGCTGAGAGTGTATGGAGATATTTGATATCATACTGCTGTAACTGTATGGAGATATTTGATAACATAGTGCTGAGAGTGTATGGAGATATTTGATAACATACTCCTGCGACTGTATGGAGATATTTGATATCATACTCCTGCGACTGTATGGAGATATTTGATAACATACTGCTGTAACTGTATGGAGATATTTGATAACATAGTGCTGAGAGTGTATGGAGATATTTGATAACATACTACTTAGACTGTATGGAGATATTTGATAACATACTGCTGTAACTGTATGGAGATATTTGATATCATAGTGCTGAGAGTGTATGGAGATATTTGATACCATACTGCTGTAACTGTATGGAGATATTTGATATCATAGTGCTGAGAGTGTATGGAGATATTTGATAACATACTACTGAGACTGTATGGAGATATTTGATAACATACTGCTGTAACTGTATGGAGATATTTGATAACATAGTGCTGAGAGTGTATGGAGATATTTGATAACATACTCCTGCGACTGTATGGAGATATTTGATATCATACTCCTGCGACTGTATGGAGATATTTGATAACATACTGCTGTAACTGTATGGAGATATTTGATAACATAGTGCTGTAACTGTATGGAGATATTGATAACATAGTGCTGAGAGTGTATGGAGATATTTGATAACATAGTGCTGAGAGTGTATGGAGATATTTGATAACATACTACTGAGACTGTATGGAGATATTTGATATCATACTCCTGCGACTGTATGGAGATATTTGATAACATACTGCTGTAACTGTATGGAGATATTCGATAACATAGTGCTGTAACTGTATGGAGATATTTGATAACATAGTGCTGAGAGTGTATGGAGATATTTGATAACATAGTGCTGTAACTGTATGGAGATATTTGATAACATAGTGCTGAGAGTGTATGGAGATATTTGATAACATACTACTGAGACTGTATGGAGATATTTGATATCATACTCCTGCGACTGTATGGAGATATTTGATAACATAGTGCTGCGACTGTATGGAGATATTTGATAACATAGTGCTGTAACTGTATGGAGATATTTGATAACATACTACTGAGACTGTATGGAGATATTTGATATCATACTCCTGCGACTGTATGGAGATATTTGATAACATACTGCTGTAACTGTATGGAGATATTTGATATCATACTCCTGCGACTGTATGGAGATATTTGATAACATACCGCTGTAACTGTATGGAGATATTTGATATCATACTCCTGCGACTGTATGGAGATATTTGATATCATACTCCTGAGACTGTATGGAGATATTTGATAACATACGGCTGCGACTGTATGGAGATATTTGATAACATACTCCTGCGACTGTATGGAGATATTTGATATCATACTCCTGCGACTGTATGGAGATATTTGATATCATACTCCTGCGACTGTATGGAGATATTTGATAACATACTCCTGCGACTGTATGGATATATTTGATATCATACTCCTGCGACTGTATGGAGATATTTGATAACATACTGCTGTAACTGTATGGAGATATTTGATAACATAGTGCTGAGAGTGTATGGAGATATTTGATAACATAGTGCTGAGAGTGTATGGAGATATTTGATATCATACTCCTGCGACTGTATGGAGATATTTGATAACATACCGCTGCGACTGTATGGAGATATTTGATATTATACTCCTGCGACTGTATGGAGATATTTGATAACATACTGCTGTAACTGTATGGAGATATTTGATAACATAGTGCTGAGAGTGTATGGAGATATTTGATAACATAGTGCTGAGAGTGTATGGAGATATTTGATAACATAGTGCTGAGAGTGTATGGAGATATTTGATAACATACTACTGAGACTGTATGGAGATATTTGATATCATACTCCTTCGACTGTAATGAGATATTGATAACATAGTGCTGCGACTGTATGGAGATATTTGATAACATAGTGCTGCGACTGTATGGAGATATTTGATAACATACCGCTGCGACTGTATGGAGATATTTGATAACATAGTGCTGCGACTGTATGGAGATATTTGATAACATAGTGCTGCGACTGTATGGAGATATTTGGTAACATACTGCTGCGACTGTATGGAGATATTTGATAACATACCGCTGCGACTGTATGGAGATATTTGATAACATAGTGCTGCGACTGTATGGAGATATTGGATAACATGCTGCTGAGACTGTATGGAGATATTTGATAACATACCGCTGCGACTGTATGGAGATATTTGATAACATAGTGCTGCGACTGTATGGAGATATTTGATAACATAGTGCTGCGACTGTATGGAGATATTTGGTAACATACTGCTGCGACTGTATGGAGATATTTGATAACATACCGCTGCGACTGTATGGAGATATTTGATAACATAGTGCTGCGACTGTATGGAGATATTTGATGACATAGTGCTGCGACTGTATGGACATATTTGATAACATACTGCTGCGACTGTATGGAGATATTTGATAACATACTGCTGCGACTGTATGGAGATATTTGATGACATACTTTTGCGACTGTATGGAGATATTTGATAACATACTGCTGAGAGTGTATGGAGATATTTGATAACATACTGCTGCGACTGTATGGAGATATTTGATAACATACTGCTGAGAGTGTATGGAGATATTTGATAACATACTGCTGCGACTGTATGGAGATATTTGATAACATACTGCTGAGAGTGTATGGAGATATTTGATAACATACTGCTGCGACTGTATGGAGATATTTGATAACATACTGCTGCGACTGTATGGAGATATTTGATAACATACTGCTGAGAGTGTATGGAGATATTTGATAACATACTGCTGCGACTGTATGGAGATATTTGATAACATACTGCTGAGAGTGTATGGAGATATTTGATAACATACTGCTGCGACTGTATGGAGATATTTGATAACATACTGCTGCGACTGTATGGAGATATTTGATAACATACCGCTGCGACTGTATGGAGATATTTGATGACATAGTGCTGCGACTGTATGGAGATATTTGATAACATAGTGCTGCGACTGTATGGAGATATTTGATAACATACTGCTGAGAGTGTATGGAGATATTTGATAACATACTGCTGCGAATGTATGGAGATATTTGATAACATACTGCTGAGACTGTATGGAGATATTTGATAACATACTACTGCGACTGTATGGAGATATTTGACAACATACTGCTGAGAGTGTATGGAGATATTTGATAACATACTACTGAGACTGAATGGAGATATTTGATAACATACTGCTGCGACTGTATGGAGATATTTTATAACATACAGCTGAGACTGTATGGAGATATTTGATATCATACTGCTGAGACTGTATGGAGATATTTGATAACATTCTCGTACTGCTGCGACTGTATGGAGATATTTGATAACATACTGCTGAGACTGTATGGAGATATTTGATAACATACTGCTGAGACTGTATGGAGATATTTGATAACATACTGCTGAGACTGTATGGAGATATTTGATAAAATAGTGCTGCGACTGTATGGAGATATTTGATAACATACTGCTGCGACTGTATGGAGATATTTGATAATATACTACTGCGACTGTATGGAGATATTTGACAACATACTGCTGCGACTGTATGGATATATTTGATAACACACTGCTGCAACTGTATGGAGATATTTGATAACATACTGCTGAGAGTGTATGGAGATGTTTGATAACATACTGCTGCGACTGTATGGAGATATTTGATGACATTGTTCTGCAAATGGATGGAGATATTTGATAACATACTGCTGCGACTGTATGGAGATATTTGATAACATACTACTGCGACTGTATGGAGATATTTGACAACATACTGCTGCGACTGTATGGAGATATTTGATAACATACTACTGCGACTGTATGGAGATATTTGACAACATACTGCTGCGACTGTATGGAGATATTTGATAACATACTGCTGTAACTGTATGGAGATATTTGATAACATACTGCTGAGAGTGTATGGAAATATTTGATATGATACTGCTGCGACTGTATGGAGATATTTGATAACATACTGCTGAGAGTGTATGGAGATATTTGATAACATACTGCTGCGACTGTATGGAGATATTTGATAACATAGTGCTGCGACTGTATGGAGATATTTGATAACATACCGCTGCGACTGTATGGAGATATTTGATGACATAGTGCTGCGACTGTATGGAGATATTTGATAACATACCGCTGCGACTCTATGGAGATATTTGATAATATATTGCTGAGACTGTATGGAGATATTTGATAACATACCGCTGCGACTGTATGGAGATATTTGATAATATATTGCTGAGACTGTATGGAGATATTTGATAACATACCGCTGCGACTGTATGGAGATATTTGGGCAATTGCAATTAATACATTTAAATACTACAACAATTATAATAATTATTATGTAACTTCAGACGGGTATGTAGTCGAATAAATGACTTGTTGGAAGATAGTGCTGGTATAGATGGAGTAAGATATTGGTAATGAACAACATTCATAACTTAATAAGCTACTAAGCCAACACTTACAGTATGTTAACTGAGGTCAGATTAGTTACGTCTAAACACACAGGCCTATATGCGCTATCAACGTAATCGTTAAGACTAAAACATATGGACATTGAGTTATAAACCAACTTAACATGGGTATATCTATTAAGCTATCGAGCAGCCTATCATGGGTATCCGTATTGAGGTAACGAGCTACCTAGCATGGGTATCCTTGATGAGTTATAAACCAACCTAGATTTGTATCCGTATTGAGGTAACGAGCTACCTAGCGTGGGTATCCGTATTAATGTAACGAGCAACCTAGCGTGGATATCCGTATTGATGTAACGAGCAACGTAGCGTGGGTATCCGTATTGATGTAACGAGCAATTTAGCGTGGGTATCTGTATTGATGTAACGAGCAACCTAGCTTGGGTATCTGTATTGATGTAACGAGCAACCTAGCGTGGGTATCTGTATTGATGTAACGAGCAACCTAGCGTGGGTATCTGTATTGATGTAACGAGCAACCTAGCGTGGGTATCCGTATTGATGTAACGAGCAATTTAGCGTGGGTATCTGTATTGATGTAACGAGCAACCTAGCTTGGGTATCTGTATTGATGTAACGAGCAACCTAGCGTGGGTATCTGTATTGATGTAACGAGCAATTTAGCGTGGGTATCCGTATTGATGTAACGAGCAACCTAGCGTGGGTATCCGTATTGATGTAACGAGCAACCTAGCGTGGGTATCCGTATTGATGTAACGAGCTACCTAGCGTGGGTATCCGTATTGATGTAACGAGCAATTTAGCGTGGGTATCCGTATTGATGTAACGAGCAATTTAGCGTTGGTATCTGTATTGATGTAACGAGCAACCTAGCGTAGGTATCCGTATTGATGTAACGAGCAACCTAGCGTGGGTATCCGTATTGATGTAACGAGCAATTTAGCGTGGGTATCTGTATTGATGTAACGAGCAACGTAGCGTGGGTATCCGTATTGATGTAACGAGCAACCTAGCGTAGGTATCCGTATTGATGTAACGAGCAACCTAGCGTAGGTATCCGTATTGATGTAACGAGCAATTTAGCGTGGGTATCTGTATTGATGTAACGAGCAACCTAGCGTAGGTATCCGTATTGATGTAACGAGCAACCTAGCGTAGGTATCCGTACTGATGTAACGAGCAACCTAGCGTAGGTATCCGTATTGATGTAACGAGCAACCTAGCGTGGGTATCCGTATTGATGTAACGAGCAACCTAGCGTAGGTATCCGTATTGATGTAACGAGGAACCTAGCGTGGGTATCCGTATTGATGTAACGAGCAACCTAGCGTGGGTATCCATGATGAGGTATAAACCAACCTAGATTGGGTATCGGTATTCATATTTTCAGTAATAATACCTGAAATATCTCTCCTGGATTTCGTGAATCAAGATAACGTATCTATTCTTACCAGGCAGCATTCCCGTTTTTTTGTTTTTGTTTTTATTTCTTCGTTATAAACAAAGTGCCTTTCCATCCCTGTGTCTTTCTCATATGTGAATTTATCTAAAAAAAAAAAAAGACCAGCTTTACATCAAGTAGTGTGTTTTGCTTTATCTCAAGTAGTGTGTTTCGCTTTATCTCAAGTAGTGTGTTTCGCTTTATCTCAAGTAGTGTGTTTCGCTTTATCTTAAGAAGTATGTTTCGCTTCACTTCAAGTAGTGTGTTTCACTTTACCTCAAGTAGTGTGTTTCACTTTACCCCAAGTAGTGTGTTTCGCTTTACCCCAACCAGTGTATTTCGTTTTACCCCAAGAAGTGTATTCCAATTTATCTCAAGCAATGTGTTTCGCTTTCCCCCAACCAGTGTATTTCGTTTTACCCCAAGAAGTGTATTTCGCTTTACCCCAAGAAGTGTGTTTCGCTTTACCCCAAGAAGTGTGTTTCGCTTTACCCCAACCAGTGTATTTCGCTTTACCCCAAGAAGTGTATTTCGCTTTACCCCAAGAAGTGTATTTCGCTTTACCCCAAGAAGTGTATTCCAATTTATCTCAAGCAATGTGTTTCGCTTTACCCTAAGTAGTGTGATTAGCTTCACCTCAAGTAGTGCCTTACTTTTCCTCAAGTAGTGTGTTTCGTTTTATTTCAAGAAGTGTGTTTAGCTTTAATCCAAGTAGTGCTTTACGTTCCCCAAGTAGCGTGTTTCGCTTTACCTCAAGTAGTGTGTTTTCCATTACCACAAGTAGTGCTTTACTTTACCTCAAGTAGTGTGTTAAGCTTTACCCCAAGTAGTGCTTTACTTTACCCAAGTAGTGTGTTTCGCTTTATCTCAAGTAGTGCTTTACTTAACCTCAAGTAGTGCTTTACTTTACCCCAAGTAGTGTGTTTCGCTTTATCTCAAATAGTGCTTATCTTTACCCCAAGTAGTGTGTTTCGCTATATCTCAAGTAGTGCTTTACTTTACCCCAAGTAGTGTGTTTCGCTTTACCTCAAGTGGTGCTTTACTTTACCCCAAGTAGTGTGTTTCGCTTTATTTCAAGTAGTGTGTTTCTCTTTACCTCAAGTAAGGTGTTTTACTTTACCTAAAGTAGTGTGTTGCACTTTACCTCCAGTAGAGTGTTTCTCTTTACCTCAAGTAGTTTGTTTCGTTTTACCTCAAGTAGTGTGTTTCGCTATACCGCAAGAAGTGTGTTTCTCTTCACCTCAAGTAGTTTGTTTCTCTTTACCTCAAATAAGGTGTTTCGTTTTACCTCATGTATTGTGTTTCACTTTACCTCAAGTAGTTTGTTTCACTTTACCTCAAGTAAGGTGTTTCTCTTTACCTCAAGTAGTGTGTTTCTCTTTACCTCAAGTAAGGTGTTTCTCTTTACCTCAAGTAAGGTGTTTCCCTGTACCTTAAGTAGTGTGTTTCACTTTACCTCATGTAGTGTGTTTCTCTTTACCTCAAGTAGTGTGTTTCTCTTTACCTCATGTAGTGTGTTTCTCTTTACCTCATGTAGTGTGTTTCTCTTTACCTCATGTAGTGTGTTTCTCTTTACCTCATGTAGTGTGTTTCTCTTTACCTCAAGTAGTGTGTTTCTCTTTACCTCATGTAGTGTGTTTCGCTTCACCCCAAGTAAGGCTATACTTTAAGTCAAGTAGTGTGATTCGCTTTACCGCAAGTAGTGTGTTTCTCTTTACCTCAAGTAGTGTGTTTCTCTTTATCTCTAGTGAGGTGTTTCGCTTTACCTCAAGTAGTGTATTAAGCTTTACCCCAAGTATTGCTTTACTTTACCTCAAGTAGTGTGTTTCGGTTTACCTCAAGTAGTGTGTTTGGCTTTACCTCAATTAGTGTGTTTCTTTTTACCTCAAGTAGTGTTTTTCGCTTTACCTCAAGCTGTGGTTTCCGCTTTACCTCAAGTAGTGTGTTTCGCTTACCTGAAGTAGTGAGTTTAGCTTTACTTCAAATAGTGTTTTTCGAATTACCTCAAGTAAGGTGTTCCTCTTTACCTCAAGTAGTGTTTTTCGCTTTACCTCAAGTTGTGTGTTTCGTTTTTAACGCACATGTGCAAGTGCAGTAAAGATATATTGCGTCTAAGATTGGCGTACAGGCGCACTAGTACATGTACACCTGTTGAAACATACTTGTACAGGTACAATTGTTTAGTTAATCTTTTTATGTATACCTGTACAGGTGCACTTGTTCAGGTAACATTTTCAGGTAACTTATGGAGGATCACCTGCTGAGGTACATTTACACAGGTACATCTGTTCAAGTAAATTTGTTCAAGTATACTTGTACAAGTGCACTTGTTCAGGTACACCTGTCCAATGCCTGTGAAGCACTAACCTGTTGTACAGCAGCAGGAGAAAAGCACCAGTACTGACAGAAGCATAGCGAGTTGTCTACCCCTGACATGTGACAGTACTGCAGTATGGGACGGAACAAGAGAGGGAGAGGGGTTGGGTTGGGTGGCAGTAAGCAGGGGAAAAAAGCAGATGTGAAACCGTTCGAAAATCATGAGAGGTGTTGGAAGATTTGACATTTGTCATTTACTTCTCCCCACGACATTAAGGTATAAAAACCAGTGGATAGAATATAGCCGTTAAACACAAAGAAATCTAGCGTTAATCTTTCATTTCCATTATGAAATATTCAGTTTTGATGCTTTAAATGAAAGTTTTTTTTTCTGTAATTGTAAATTCGAGCTTACTTTCATTATAACTACCACGGCGTAACTTTCTAATTAGACAATCATCATCATCATCATTATCATCATCATCATCATCATCATCATAATAATAATAATAATAATAATAATAATAATAATAATAATAATAATAATAATAATAATAATAATAATATGCCGCAATATATATATATATATATAAATTCATTTTCATGATATCAAGGTTTCATTCCAAACAAGAGATGATAATTTTGTTTGATAAGATTTTATGAATATATATATTCTAAGAAGAAAAAAAAGAAGAGACAGAGAGAAAGAAAGAGAGAGAGACAGAGAAAGAAAGAAAGAAAGAGAAGAGAGAGAGAAAGAAAGAGGGAGAGAAGAGAAAGAGAGATAGAGAGTGAGAGAGAGAGAGAAAGAAAGGAAGAGAGAAAGAGAGAGAAAGGAAGAGAGAAAGAGAGAGAGAGGAATAGAGAAAAAGATCCTAAGGTTCCTGTATCTAAGTCTCACACCTATCATCGATTGGTTCTTTGCTTCCAACTTGAGAGGCGTACAGATCATGAAAGAAGCGCTCCCCACCCCTACCCCCTTCCCCCACCCCCGCCCTCTTGGTGTATTTAGGCTCTGTGTCCACAGCGGTAGTGAAAGGGTTGATATCACAGAATGTCAATAGACCCTGAATGATTTGTCAGCGGCGGAACTTAAGCCTGAACTAACAGGAGAAACCTTAAAAGGTCTGGCCTAAAAGTGGTCCCCTCTCACCCCCCCGCCCCTTTTACACAAAAGATTGAAAGTGATGGCTTAGAATGAATAAATAAAACCCAGTTCTTTTCAAGAGTTTTAGATAAATGTTACTTTTGATGTAAGAATATTGTTGTTGTTGTTGTTGTTGTTGTTGCTGTTGAGAATGTTGGAATTAGAACTGAGTGTCGGTGTACTATGGCTTCATATGTACTGAGTACTGAGTGTCGATGTACTATGGCTTCATAGGCATTGAGTACTGAGTGTCGATGTACTATCGCTTCATATGTACTGAGTACTGAGTGTCGATGTACTATGGCTTCATAGGCATTGAGTACTGAGTATCGGTGTACTATGGCTTCATATGTACTGAGTACTGAGTGTCGATGTACTATGGCTTCAAAGTCATTGAGTACTGAGTGTCGGTGTACTATGTCTTCATATGCACTGAGTACTGAGTGTCGATGTACTATGGCTTCATAGCCATTGAGTACTGAGTGTCAGTGTACTATGTCTTCATATGCACTGAGTACTGAGTGTCGATGTACTATGGCTTCATAGCCATTGAGTACTGAGTGTCGATGTACTGTGGCTTCATAGCCATTGAGTACTGAGTGTCGATATACTATGGCTTCATAGGCATTGAGTACTGAGTGTTGATGTACTGTGGCTTCACAGGTACTGAGTACTAGGCGTCGATGTACTATGGCGAATTATATTTTTCGTTAGGCCCGGCATTACGAGGAGAAAATCCAATTGTGTTCTTAATTTTCTCAAGCTATTTTGAGTATCAGCTTAAACTAAATCAACTAGCCAAGCACAGTCATGTCCCAAGCCTAGATAAGAGAAGCTTTTGTTTATTTAGTTGAAATAACCGGTCCACAATGAGGCCGCCCTGAATTTGGGTTTTTTTATTTTTTTTTTTATATCAAACTGATCTAAACTGGACTAGGAGAAGTGGATGATAATGAATAACCAACAAAAGGTTTAAACCACAACCACCTTGTTCAACCAGTCGTGGTTCAATCAGTTCCATTAGGAGAATAGAGGACTATAAAAATTTACACGATCAATTCTTTCTGAGCTTGAAAACCATTTCACTTCCTTGTCTACAGCTCTTGTTTTTACCAAGACATTGTCCTATGGATTATATCATCTTCTACCAAATTGATTTGTCGGAAATAATTGCAAAAATCAAACTTTAATGAATTTGTGCTGAAATATAATTTATTTGCTTGCAAGATTTTATTTTTGAGTTTTGGCAGATTAAACAAATTTAATTTAGTCAAATCCTCATGAAAACCTGATTACAAAAAAAAAAAAAAGAAATCAGAAAAAAATTACAATCATGTCTAATAATTCACAAAAGATTTAGTAGTTCCAATAAAAAAAATCGAAACAAACAAACAAAACAACAACAACAAAACGGTCGTAAAGGTAAAATTGTATCTGAATAAAAGAATATGTTGGATCTCTTTCAGTATATTTGTCAGCCTTTTTTTTTTCGCAACTCACATTAAGAGCTCACAAAATCTTAACTTTCTATTTACCATGAAAATTACTTCTGTTTTGAAGGAGAGGAAAAGAAAATGTATTTCAAACACCAGTTATAAACATTTCAACTTAAATCGATAACATTATTAATGAACGTCTTACCTTAGTAACAGCTGCAGGACCCAAGGCCCATAAATCTCCTTTGTGCTGTTAAGGAATTGTTCTTCCAGTCTAGTCAAACAAATCTGTTGTCTCCCTTTGCAAACATTGTGGCATAGGAACAAAAAACTGGCAAGACTGGTTCTCCTCATTATCGGTTTCCACAAGACCCCAGGCCTGGTATATAGTGTACACAGACTGGACTGAGCCTGGTCAAGCCAAGGGCTCTAACTCTTGTGATATTCCTCAGCAGTTACCACACTTCCGCTCTCATCTCGACAGTTATCCCCCCGTGTCCACTAGTAGCGAGCGGCTGGTGTCATTACACAAGGGGGAAAAGTAGGACAAGTATGACTATCTGACTATCTGACTACCTGACTATCTCCCTTCCTCATGGCTCAGAGACAATGGACTAGTATTTTCGAACTTCATTATAATGACCTTCTGTATCTCTTAATTCTCTACATGGTCTATATACCGCACTCAAAATCATTATTGTTATGATCTTCTGAATCTCTTATTTCTATACACGGTCTATATACAGCACTCAAAGCATTATTGTTACGACCTTCAGCAACAACATCAAAAACAAGAAAAAACCAAAAAAAAAAAACCAAAAAAAAACAAACCGAAAAACAACCAAGCAAAAAAACAACAACAACAACACAAGAATAAGAACAAAAACAATAAAAAAATGAGGAAAAAGAAATACAAACAATAAAGAAATCAACGTATTATTTA
The DNA here is from genome assembly GCA_033675545.1 of Elysia crispata. Classification (NCBI taxonomy): domain Eukaryota; kingdom Metazoa; phylum Mollusca; class Gastropoda; family Plakobranchidae; genus Elysia; species Elysia crispata. The sequence goes on along the minus strand of JAWDGP010000171.1, from coordinate 56,920 downwards.
ATCCGTAAGTATTAAAGATTTAACAAGGAATCTTTTCTGAGATATACTTTCATTAGATAAGCAAAGTTTAAACATGAGCAATTTGGAAAGTTTCGGTTTTAATCTGTGCAATATGGAAAGTATCGATTTTAATTTAAGTAGTTGCGAAAGTATCGATTTTAATTTAAATAATTGCGAAAGTATCGATTTTAACTTGAGTAATATGGAAAGTATCGAATTGAACTTGAGTAATACGGAAAGTATCAGTTTTAACTTGAGTATTTGCAAAAATATCGGTTTTAGCTTGAGTAGTTGCGAAAGTAGGGAGTTTAACTTGAGTAATTGTGAAAGTATCGGGTTTAACTTGAGTAATTGTGAAAGTATCGGGTTTAACTTGGGTAATTGCAAAAGTATCGATTTTCACTCGAGTAATTGTGAAAGTAACGGTTATAATTGAGTTATTGGGAAAGTAACGGTTATAATTGAGTTATTGGGAAAGTATCGGGTTTAACTTGAATAACTGCGAAAGTATCGGTTTTTCATTACAAAATATTAATCGTTTTATTTTATGTGACAGCGAGGGCTAGGGAGGGTTTTTGTAAACCGAATGCCCAATTCACATGGCAACTAAATCAAATTATACTCAACTTTAAACCTGACTCCAGACCCATTTATTTCCCAAAGTTACTCGATACATACGTGCAACAAATCAATCAGGAATTCTTAAATTTAATTGCGTGTTAAATTAGTGGCGGAAACAATCAAGATTGCCAAATCAAGTCACACTAAGTATAATACAAAATGTCATCCACACATTGTGAAGCTGTATGGTTTTGTAGTTATTGATAATATTGCAATATAAAACTGAAGATACCAAATTGCACACAGAGATTTTTGAGGTGAAAAACAACAGAAATTTGACTAAATATAACATTTAACCTCATTTAGCGCCGCCCCCCCCCCCCTTTTTTTTTTCTCTCTTCACAAATCAAAATCTCAGTCTGGATAACTTAGAAACCAGACCCAAAAAAAGTAAAATAGAACTGCCAGTGGAAATCAGAGAAATCGAATGGATAGAACTTATCCACGAAACATTTTTTTACGACCGATAACCGATGTTGAGATTGTGTTTGAGGTCTGCTCGGCTATGAACCGGGTTTTCCCAAGAGTGAACCCGGTGACCTTTCAGATCCGGGTGAAACCAAAACACTGTGGCGCCACTGGAGCCCGGACATCTATCCGTGTCATATTTCACCTCCGGATGTTCCTTGTCCCTCACATACCCGACAGTTATCTTCTTGGGCTGGCCGTGGGGGTGCGAGATTATTAGGGCTGGCGCACACCCGCCGGAACAGGAAGGTAGGAGCCCCATGTCGTGAACATCCTTGTGTGTCAGTTTACACGACATGTCTGCCCAAGACTTCCTAGCAGACGAGATTCTCTCATACAGTGTCTCGTCGTGTGACACACACATGAAGGTACATTTATCTCTAACAAGGTCCGACCCTATGACCTTTAACCCCGACATAGTCTTGATGCGACCATTCGAGGCGCACGTTTCATCATCGTAAAACAGTTCAATCTCCGCATGTTCCGCTTCCTCTGTGTCGAAGATCACGTGTCGCGCTGTGCGCACCTTGAACGTCCAGAAGTCTCTCACAATCTTTCCTCCACATCCGCGGCAAGGGCAGGGCTGGTTTTGGGTAACCCCAACGTTAACCCGATCCACAAGCCCGGTCCCCACCCGGCGCTTATCTGTTCCCCTGTATTCGTCAAACGGATACTTATCCGGTCGACACGGACTTGTCCAGGTGACCCTGACCTTCGCTGTGAGGTCTATCATTGCGATCAGTCTCTTGCGCTGTTTGTCAGTCTGTACTTTAGGTAAGTAGTGTTCACGAAAATCTAGGACTGACATAAACTTGGGATGGCCTGGATTCTTCCTGCATTCTGACCAGAAGTTTTTACTATTTGTTGACTCATCACCTTCTCCAAACACTTGACATTCATGGTGGACTGGAATATCAAAAGACAAATGATGTCCAACCAATGATTTGTTTTTACTTTCTGTCTTTTTCCTACTTACAAATAGTAGTGACCCTCTTCTTTTTTTTTTTTTCACCTGTCTCTCAGTTTCTTTCTTCCTCCTCTCTTTATCTCTCTCACTCTCTCTCTCTCTCTCTCTCTCTCTCTCTCTTTCTCTCTTTCACTCGCACTCTCCTCTCAAACTTCCTTTTAAGTACGTCACGCATACAGCAGTACAGAAGAAAAAAAAAAGATAAAGCTAATAAAGAAAAAAGAGAAGAAAAAAATCAATAATAATGACCAAAAAATTTCCAGTCAACATGAAAGTATTGCTACTTCAACGCTCAATATCATAACCACTTCTAAAACTACAGCGTGCAACTACTACTATCACTATATTACTTCTCCTACATCTACAACTACTACTACTACTACTACTACTACTACTACTACTACTACTACTACTACTACTACTACTACTACTACTACTACTACTACTACTACTACTACTACTACTACTACTACTACTACTACTACTACTACTACTACTACTACTACTACTACTACTACTACTACTACTACTACTACTACTACTACAACTACTACTACTACCACTACTACCACCACTACAACTACTACTACTACTGCTACTACTACTACCACCACAACCACCACCACTACTACTACTACAACTACTAATACTACTACTACAACTACTACTACTACTAATAATACTACTATTACTACTACTACTACTACTACTGCTACTACTACCACTACTACCACCACCACATTTACTACTACTACTATTACTACTACTACTACTACTACTACTACTACTACTACTACTACTACTACTACTACTACTACTACTACTACTACTACTTTCAAGGCAGTTGATACCATTTTCACTCCACAGAAATGACGGACTTGTTTGGATTTTTTCATCTGGGTCACTGAAATAAGAGAGAAAAAAAGTTATCTTTTAAATATCTGCTTGCTATCTTTGACTTCTGTAACAGTTTCTATGTGCTGTGTCCACCCCGTGGGTGAGTGTCTTTTAGTTGATAGGTTATAGCGTGTCTTCTTTTCTTTTTCTTTTTTTTTACTTCGATTGTCACCTCAACTTTTATTACATTTTCCTTTTCTTTTTTTTTAACCTACGTTCTGTTTAGGCGTTATTATTTCTCATTCTTTTATATCATTAATCAATAATACTGATGTTATTAGAAGTATTAATAGAGGTGGGGTGGTGGTAGTAGTAGCAGTAGTAGTAGTAGTAGTAGTAGTAGTAGTAGTAGTAGTAGTAGTAGTAGTAGTAGTAGTAGTAGTAGTAGTAGTAGTAGTAGTAGTAGTAGTAGTAGTAGTAGTAGTAGTAGTAGTAGTAGTAGTAGTAGTAGTAGTAGTAGTAGTAGTAGTAGTAGTAGTAGTAGTAGTAGTAGTAGTAGTAGTAGTAGCAGTAGTAGTAGTAGTAGTAGTAGTAGTAGTAGTAGTAGTAGTAGTAGTAGTAGTAGTAGTAGTAGTAGTAGTAATAGTGGTAATAGAAGTAGTAATTGTGTTACCAAAATGAAGAGTAAAAGGAGGAGGGGGACGAGAAGGAGGAGGAGAAGGGGGAGGGGAAGAGGAGGAGGAGGAGAAGAGGGAGGGGAAGAGGAGGAGGAGGAGGAGGGGGAAGAAAAGTAGAAGGAGAAGGAGGAGGGGAAGAGGAGGAGGAGAAGGAGGAGGGAAAGAGGAGGAGGAGGAGGGGAAGAGGAGGAGGAGAAGGAGGAGGGGAAGAGAAGGAGGAGGAGGAGGCGGTGAGGAGGAGGAGAAGGGGGAGGGGAAGAGGAGGAGGAGGAGGGGAAGAGAAGGAGGAGGGGAAGAGGAGGAGGAGAAGGAGGAGGGGAAGAGGAGGAGGGGGAGGGGAAGAGGAGGAGGAGGAAGGAGGAGGAGGAGGGGAAGAGAAGGAGGAGGAGAAGGGGGAGGGGAAGAGGAGGAGGAGGAGAAGGGGGAGGGGAAGAGGAGGAGGAGGAGGGGAAGAGAAGGAGGAGGAGAAGGAGGAGGGGAAGAGGAGGAGGAGAAGGAGGAGGGGAAGAGGAGGAGGAGGAGGAGGGGAAGAGAAGGAGGAGGAGAAGGGGGAAGGGAAGAGGAGGAGGAGGAGAAAGGGGAGGGGAAGAGGAGGAGGGGAAGAGAAGGAGGAGGAGAAGGAGGAGGGGAAGAGGAGGAGGAGGAGGAGGGGAATTGAAGGAGGGGGAAGAAAAGTAGAAGGAGAAGGAGGAGCATTAGCAGTGGTCATAGTTCTGGCAGTAGCAGAAGTTCTATGATTATATTGTCGCCGACTATGGCTACATTATATTTCTTATTCCTCTTGTTCTGACCCCACCAACCACTTCACATACTCGTAAGTTTTCTCTGCCGCCATCAGGATCGCTCCACAGCTATGATGTCTCCACAAAGTCGCTGAAAATCAAAAGAATACGAGTCAACGTGTTGACGATAGCGCGGAATGTTCAAGTCTAGACATGTAGGCTATACAAAGTACAATCAAAATTTGATTTAGACCTACACTCTAAATTTCTTACATAGGAATAAGTTCGTGTCTACATCTGTATCTAAACTCATCTCAGAAGGTGAATCTATTTCAATGTAGAATTGCGAGTCAAATTGTTGCATTATTCTATAGATCTCTATCTAGTGTTTAAGAAGAAGAGATGAAGATTCTTAGCGATTAACAATTAGTAATTATCAAACAACTTTATTATTTCTTACTCAACATGCATGCATAGGCTAGCTGATTCCTGTAAGTCTACTTCCATAGAAATAAATTGACCTACACTACAGTAAATGCTATTTTTAGAAACATTTACATCGCGGTAACTCTAGTTTTTAGAATTTAACATTGCAATAACTTATGTTTGAAGCAATCTTACTTCTGTCGTGGCGCGCAGGTTTGGAGAATATTTGCTACATTAAGGGAAGAAAAAACTGTTCTCAGTAAACAGAACTATTGTTTTCATAAAGTTCAAAACTTGAAGACTACAATGCAGTATGGCGCGTGAGAATCAAACTTCACTAGAAGTTATACCATATGGTCTGAAAGACGTTCTGCCACCAGCTGGCTTCACCGTAGATATAGAGAGTGCCAGATGGTTAGTCGCTCCAGCTAGCAGAGTGAGGCTCAGTGGTTCGAGTCCTGGCTGAGCCTGGTAGGTGTTTGGTGGAGATCTCAGTTTACCTGCTAATTCCTAAATTCTGAAGCTCGCCGGCAGCCCAAGAGCCTCTCTGAGTGTAGAGACTACAGCAGCAGAGCATGAAGAAGTGTCTCTTATGCTGAAAATAAGTTGTTGCATTTGCTAAATTCCTTGACAGCTAATCGCCTAGACACGCGAAGAATAGAAAAAAAAAGCAAATCTAAAAACAAAACAAAACCCAACCAACCGAAATTTCCATATTGGAAATTCGAACAACAAATAGAAAAACTAAGATGTTCAGTTAGCCACCAGTTTTGGAATTTGAACAAAATAATTAGAAAATTTCACACCCCCTAGCACAGAAAACCCACCTTCAACCTGAAATCCGGAACTCGCAGGTCCAAAACCAGTGCTGGCACAACGAACTGTTTTCCTCTCCCTCTCAGCCGGAGCTACGTCTGTGCTGATTTCACGAAGTCTTGTTCAGGCTCTGGCAGCGAGCCGAACTGGTTAGCTAGTTGAACCCAGCGTTCACTTTTTATGGACTCGGGGGGGAAGGGAGACCAGGTCACATGACTCCGCAAAATCTTCTGATGCATTGTTAAGATAACACGAATGTCAAGGCCGTTCTCTTCTCTCATTTCTTTAGTCGTTAGTTCTAAGATCGGTGGAGGCCTTGCAGAACATCGGTGAAACTACGTCATGCTGATAACAGGCAGTAGAAATATACAATGCTTGTTCCGTAGGAAAACACAAAACAGGATTAAATATGTAATCATGTGAACATTTGTATAAAAAAATGCATAGAATTATGCTCTAAGCTATTTATAGAAGTTCCTCGGCAGAAAGTGACCAACCAGAAACCTCACTGATCTCCCGGAGGAGCAGCTATTGAAACCAGAGCGTCACATTAACATACTGATAAAATCTTTGACGAACTGTATGTAACCCTACCTAGCTGGGTGGATATTCCCTTAACTTACTTAGTCACTACTGTAATAGGACCCACTAGTCTAGTTACCTATAGAAGATCAGTGCTTCTTCCTACTCTAAGTAATTGCAGGCCCTAACTGGTTATGGTAGCGTGCCTAGCAGCCGTGCAATACTACAGAGTTCACACTCTTGGGTCCTTGAGTATCAGTGGAGTACTAAGGCCACTGTTCCCTAACTAATACGAGTGGGTGTCGAGACTTGACAAGAATAGAATAGCTACACTCCAGACGAAGAAGAACACAAAAGAGAAGAAGTTAAAGTTACCACCTATAATATGTTTATTCCACGAATACTCAATAATCAATGAATGGAAGCAATTCTCAAAGAATAAAATATAAAAAAATACAAAGATGATCGACAAGCAATCAGGCAATAAAGGTACTAACAAATGGTCAGAATGATAAGCGCCAAGCAGATACTCGAGATAAAGTGCGGATATTATACTAATATCAGATACTAAACAAAATGGCCAGAATACTAAATAGAAGATACTAATAAAATGGTCAGAACAGAAGATACTAAGAACTAAACAAATGTCCAATAAAAATGCCTAATAGTCAGAATAGAAAATATCCAAACAAAATGCCTAATAGTCAGAATAGAAATGATCCAAACAAAATGCCTACGGTAATGAAAATGCCTAATAGTCAAAATAGAAAATATCCAAACAAAATGCCTACGGTAATGAAAATGCCTAATAGTCAAAATAGAAAATATCCAAACAAAATGCCTACGGTAATGAAAATGCCTAATAGTCAAAATAGAAAATATCCAAACAAAATGCCTACGGTAATGAAAATGCCTAATAGTCAGCCAACGCCCGAGTCACGGTGATAATCACGTAGAATTAAAACAAATGATAATCCAACACAAGTTTCACAATAGTTCAATAATCTCCACAATAACTTCTCCCTAAATTTCCAACGATACTACTGGCACTTCCAACGTGGCCTCCAGATACTCCAAAAAGATACTGACAAGGAGTCTTTCCGAGCTCTACAATTTATAGTCCAAGCTCAGTCGGCAAGGCCCCCGGTCAAAGACTTCCCTGGTTTCCCAGTTCGTCCCTAGAACAAGGGCCAATGCCGACCGAGGAAAATCTACTCCGTCGAACGGCACAACCCGTTTCCCCAACTAAACATCATCCGACCGAGATCATAGAATCTGCGGAAGGCATCGTTACATCTACGAACTACATTTAGCATCTCCCGATCGAAGTATGTCGAAAGCCGACCGAAGAAAAGCTTCTCTGGCCAGCTGGACAGGAATGAAAGAACAAAGTATCTTCCGAATTATTAAAGAAAAAAGAATAAACCGCTAGAGGGGCGGAGACTACTTTCCCGCCACTAAACTAAGTCTACTAACAAGCTAGAAGCACACTTGGCTCCACCCACAAGCTGATAATTGATATACTAAAGATTCTAAAGACCTACTGCTGCGCCCCAAATAAATAATTATACCAGCCGCCTTACATGTAGTTGGGGACTCAGTCAGCTCCTGAGGGTTCGAACCCCAGATCTTCAGCCCCTAGAGACGATTGTCTACCACTAGACCGCAGCGCAGATACCTGGACAAAGATCTAAAAAACTTGAAATAAAAGAGATTTGAAACCTTTCACAAAAGATTCGAACCCCGGACGTCCAGCCGCTAGAGGCGAGTGTCTACCACTAGACCACAGCGTAGATACATGGACAAAGGTCTAAAAAACTTGAAATAAAAGAGATTTGAAACCTTTCCCCAAAGATTCGAACCCCGGACCTCCAGCCGCTAGAGGCGAGTGTCTACCACTAGACCACAGCGTAGATACCTGGACAAAGGTCTAAAAAACTTGAAATAAAAGAGATTTGAAACCTTTGCCCAAAGATTAGAACCCCGGACGTCCAGTCCCTAGAGGCGAGTGTCTACCACGAGACAACAGCGTAGATACCTGGACAAAGATCTAAAAAACTTGAAATAAAAGAGATTTGAAACCTTTCCCCAAAGATTCGAACCGCGGACCTCCAGCCGCTAGAGGCGAGTGTCTACCACTAGACCACAGCGTAGATACCTGGACAAAGGTCTAAAAAACTTGAAATAAAAGAGATTTGAAACTTTTCCCCAAAGATTTGAACCCCGGACCTCCAGCCCCTAGAGGCGAGTGTCTACCACTAGACCACAGCGTAGATACCTGGACAAAGATCTAAAAAACTTGAAATAAAAGAGATTTGAAACCTTTCCCCAAAGATTCGAACCCCGGACCTCCAGCCGCTAGAGGCGAGTGTCTACCACTAGACCACAGCGTAGATCCCTGGACAAAGATCTAAAAAACTTGAAATAAAAGAGATTTGAAACCTTTCCCCAAAGATTCGAACCCCGGACCTCCAGCCCCTAGAGGCGAGTGTCTACCACTAGACCACAGCGTAGATACCTGGACAAAGATCTAAAAAACTTGAAATAAAAGAGATTTGAAACCTTTCCCCAAAGATTCGAACCCCGGACCTCCAGCCCCTAGGGGCGAGTGTCTACCACTAGACCATAGCGTAGATACCTGGACAAAGATCTAAAAAAACTTGAAATAAAAGACATGCGAATCATTTGACGAGGTTTAACAAGCAACGAAAAATACGGGGACACACAATCATTGGCTCGAAACGAAAAATAAAATCCCCTGAAAATTTGAAGAAGAAGTATCTTCTGTTTTTTTTTCACCCATAAACTATAAGAAAAGATTTTGTTTGGAGCAAAACTAAAGAAAAGAAAATTTTTACGTGTGAAACATTTTTTTAAGTCTTCTAAAATTCGAAACAAATCCACCACACACAAAAGAAAAATAGAAAAACAAAACAAAAAAGACATAAGGAGATAAAAAAAAATCCACCCACGCAATCACCAAAAAAACCCCCAAAAACAAAAGAGAAAAAATGTTAAATTTCCATTAAAAACTTTCCCAACTGAGCAAATAACTGTGATACTCGAGCAAGCTCAGAATTCAAATAAAACATTTTTTTTTTGAAAATCACAGCCCTCTAACTTGCACAGGCTTTCGTTCGACCAGGAAGTGATTATGTCCAGGTTAGCTAAGTGGATCTTCCCTGGGGAGACTATCTGACTCGAGCAGACTCCAGATATCCGTTTCGAGAGCTTGCTTGTGATAAGATAATTGTAACTTCTGACACGCTTCACTTCAACACTGGTGGGAGGAAAGGGGGGGTGGAGGGTTCTCAGACAATGCAGTTGACCATGCAGAGAACAATAGCTCTCAGAGATAACAGGT
>JAWDGP010000171.1:0-42500 GCA_033675545.1 Elysia crispata | reverse complement strand
CATGATAGTTGGAAACATTAACACTCTTATCCTCTTCCCATGACATGATACATGATAGTTGGAAACACTCTTATCTTCTTACCATGACATGATACATGATAGCTGGAAACACTCTTATCTTTTCCCCAAAACACGATATATGATAGTTGGAAACACTCTTATGTTCTTGCCATGGCATGATACATGATAGTTGGAAACACTCTTATCTTTTTCCCATGACATGATACATGATATTTAGAAACACTCTTATCTTCTTAACATGACATGATACATGATAGTTGGAAACACTCTTATCTTTTTCCCTTGACATGATACATGATAGTTGGAAACACTCTTATCTTTTTCCCATAACACGATACATGATAGTTGGAAACATTAACACTCTTATCTTCTTACCATGACATGATACATGATAGTTGGAAACACTCTTATCTTCTTCACAATGACATGATAGTTGGAAACACTCTTATCTTCTTCACAATGACATGATAGTTGGAAACACTCTTATCTTTTTACCAATGACATGATACATGTTGGTTAGAAGCACTCTTATCTTCTTCCCATGACATGATACATGATATTTAGAAACACTCTTATCTTCTTAACATGACATGATACATGATAGTTGGAAACACTCTTATCTTCTTATTATGACATGATACATGATAGTCTGAAACACTCTTATCTTTTTCCCAATGACATGATACATGATAGTTAGAAACACTCTTATCTTCTTCCCAATGACATGATACATGATAGTTAGAAACACTCTTATCAACTATCCATAACATGATTCATGATAGTTGGAAAAAACTTTTCAACTGTTTAGCCAATTTATGACTTAATTTCCCCATCTTCTTATAAAACAATCTTGATCTGCCTCCACCTGTTCGCCCAGAGAATCGAGTCTGTACAGCCACAGAAGTCACAGAATCTGGAGATACGTCGTCAGTTTCTCTCTCCTGCGCCACGTCCAAGGTTTATCCCGAGGCCTCGTGAAGTTTCTACAGCAAAGATACTGTAAGATAAGTCTGTGTGTTTGTGTGTGTGTGTTTAACTTAATTCATATTGTGATTTAATTACTGTATAAAATGGATAGATAGATTGGTAGACAGACATTTACTAAATATATATATATATATATATATATATATATATATATATATATATAGTTACGTAAATAGATAGCCAAACAGACAGTCAGAAAGATAAATGGATAGAGAGACAGTGTGAGAAAGAGAGAGATAGAGAGAGTGAGAAAGAGACAGATAAAAAGATAGAGAAAGAAAGATATATATATATATATATATATATATATATATATATAGAGAGAGAGAGAGAGAGAGAGAGAGAGAGAGATAGCGATCGCTAGTGAGATAGAACCAAAGACATAGAGATTGAGTTAAAGAGAGAGAGAGAGAGAGAGAGAGAGAGAGAGAGAGAGAGAGAGAGAGACAGAGAGAGAGAGAGAGAGAGAGAGAGAGAGAGAGAGAGAGAGAGAGAGAGAGAGACAGAGAGAGACAGAGAGACAGAGAGATAGAGAGAGAGAGAGAGAGAGAGAGAGAGAGAGAGAGAGAGAGAGAGAAAGAGAGAGAGAGGTAAAGTATGTCCATAAATCCTCGCACTTATTATCGATGTCATAATACTCTGCAAATCAAAAACAATGACAGCTTTATTATTACCTGCTCACTTTTGAGGTAGAAAAACGTGTTTTTTTTTTAAATGACACCAAAACTCTGAACAATCAAAATCACAAACTGTGCTTAGAGCAGATTGACGTTTTCATGGCACCAAAAGCTTGAACAGTCAAAAAAAAACTGTGCCTAAAGCAGATTGACCTTTTCATGACACCAAAAGCCTGAACAGTCAAAATCACAAACTGTGCCTAAAGCAGATTGACCTTTTCATGGCACCAAAAGCCTGAACAGTCAAAATCACAAACTGTGCCTAAAGCAGATTGACCTTTTCATGGCACCAAAAGCCTGAACAGTCAAAATCACAAACTGTGCCTAAAGCAGATTGACCTTTTCATGGTACCAAAAGCCTGAACAGTCAAAAAAAAACTGTGCCTAAAGCAGATTGACCTTTTCATTGGCACGAAAAGCCTGAACAGTCAAAATCACAAACTGTGCCTAAAGCATATTGATCTTTTCATGGCACCAAAAGCCTGAACAGTCAAAAAATAAATGTGCCTAAAGCAGATTGACCTTTTCATGGTACCAAAAGCCTGAACAGTCAAAATCACAAACTGTGCCTAAAGCAGATTGACCTTTTCATGGCACGAAAAGCCTGAACAGTCAAAATCACAAACTGTGCCTAAAGCAGATTGAACTTTTCATGGCACCAAAAGCCTGAACAGTCAAAATCACAAACTGTGCCTAAAGCAGATTGACCTTTTCATGGAACCAAATGCCTGAACAGTCAAAATCACAAACTGTGCCTAAAGCAGATTGACCTTTTCATGGAACCAAAAGCCTGAACAGTCAAAATCACAAACTGTGCCTAAAGCAGATTGAACTTTTCATGGCACCAAAAGCCTGAACAGTCAAAAAATAACTGTGCCTAACGCAGATTGACCTTTTCATGGTACCAAAAGCCTGCACAGTCAAAAAAAAACTGCGCCTAAAGCAGATTGACCTTTTCATTGGCACGAAAAGCCTGAACATTCAAAATCACAAACTGTGCCTAAAGCAGATTGACCTTTTCATGGCACCAAAAGCCTGAACAGTCAAAATCACAAACTGTGCCTAAAGCAGATTGACCTTTTCATGGCACCAAAAGCCTGAACAGTCAAAATCACAAACTGTGCCTAAAGCAGATTGACCTTTTCATGGCACCAAAAGCCTGAACAGTCAAAATCACAAACTGTGCCTAAAGCAGATTGACCTTTTCATGGCACCAAAAGCCTGAACAGTCAAAATCACAAACTGTGCCTAAAGCAGATTGACCTTTTCATGGCACCAAAAGCCTGAACAGTCAAAATCACAAACTGTGCCTAAAGCAGATTGACCTTTTCATGGCACCAAAAGCCTGAACAGTCAAAATCACAAACTGTGCCTAAAGCAGATTGACCTTTTCATGGCACCAAAAGCCTGAACAGTCAAAATCACAAACTGTGCCTAAAGCAGATTGACCTTTTCATGGCACCAAAAGCCTGAACAGTCAAAATCACAAACTGTGCCTAAAGCAGATTGACCTTTTCATGGCACCAAAAGCCTGAACAATCAAAATCACAAACTCTGCCTAAAACAGATTGAACTTTTCATGGCACCAAAAGCCTGAACAGTCAAAATCACAAATTTTGCTCTAAAGCAGATTGACCTTTTCATGGCACCAAAAGCCTGAACAGTCAAAATCACAAACTGTGCCTAAAGCAGATTGACCTTTTCATGGCACCAAAAGCCTGAACAGTCAAAATCACAAACTGTGCCTAAAGCAGATTGACCTTTTCATGGCACCAAAAGCCTGAACAGTCAAAATCACAAATTGTGCCTAAAGCAGATTGACTTCACGTGTATTTTTGTCTTCCCTCAAAGAGAAAACACCTTGTGAGAGACGTCACGGACGTGATGTACAACCACACGGAGACTGGCGAGGCTCTGGTCTACTACAGGTCTCAGCGCGAGTTCAGTGTACCGGTCAAGCAGCTGGGGGAGGGGACACACAGGTTCCAGGCCTACATCTACCCTAACGTGACCGGTTGGGAGAGTCGGGTGTCCAGTATACCACTGGACAAGACCGTGATACTCCGTGAGTACCTTGGGCTCCCTGGACTCACACAAGCATCAACCGCAGTGTGCATTACTTGGATTCAACAGCTTTAGAATTTGAAATGCGAAGTCTAAGCTTGTCTTTAAGGAGCGAACTACCATGCAGTAGAAACACACACACACATACACACATATATATATAATGAATCTAGAGTAACTATCATATTCTCTACACCTATGTGTTTCAAATCTCTTCTCGTCAAGTGAATAAAAAAAAAAACACATTCAAATGCGGAAGTAAACTTCAAAAAAAAAAAAAAGAAACCAACTCATAAAAACATGTTCTTAAGCCCCTTTAACTTTAAAAGTCGACGCCCTATTCTGACGCAGTACTGAACTGAATTAGAACTTTTATAGATATGTATGTATGCATGTATGTATGTATGTATGTATGTATGTATGTATGTATGTATGTATGTATGTATGTATGTATGTATGTATGTATGTATGTATGTATGTATGTATGTATGTATGTATGTATGTATGTATGTATGTATGTATGTATGTATGTATGTATGTATGTATGTATGTATGTATGTATGTATGTATGTATGTATGTATGTATGTATGTATGTATGTATGTATGTATGTATGTATGTATGTATGTATGTATGTATGTATGTATGTATGTATGTATGTATGTATGTATGTATGTATGTATGTATGTATGTATGTATGTATGTATGTATGTATGTATGTATGTATGTGTGTATGTATGTATGTATGTGTGTATGTATGTATGTATGTGTGTATGTATGTATGTATGTATGTATGTATGTATGTATGTATGTATGTGTGTGTGTATGTATGTATGTATGTATGTATGTATGTATGTATGTATGTATGTATGTATGTATGTATGTATGTATGTATGTATGTATGTATGTATGTATGTATGTATGTATGTATGTATGTGTGTATGTATGTATATGTATGTATGTATGTATGTATGTATGTATGTATGTGTGTATGTATGTATGTATGTATGTATGTATGTATGTAATATTGAAGTTTTCTCCACTGCCCGTCCCCTCCCCTTGATCCAGGCTTCCCTGAGGTCTCCCACTCCTGCTCCCCTGAGATGACGTCAGGCTACTTCCTGGAGCAGTCGGTTTCGTGTAACTGTACCATCGCGTCTGACGGTTACCCCAGTGGTCACGCCAAATGGTTCACGCGAGACGTGACACGGCAACTGGAGCACGGCACTACTCTGTGTCTAGCACGTGACACACACGGTAAATTGTGCGATGAAAGTATACTTCAAATGGAAGATTTCACCAGGAATGTACTTTTTAAAATAGAAGTTTTCTGTACTAAGCCTATTAAAGTCGTTGTTGAGTTGCTTTGTTATTTTTGGATCAGGAATGTCAAGGCATGAAACTCACATAAATCGATGGTACAGACGGTGTAAAAGGTATGGAGTGATATCTTAGATAAAAAAAAACAAACACGCTCAAATTTTCAATGGATCCAGGTTGCTAAATATTTCTGCAGAATAAATTGAATAAAAAACAGTCGACACCGTTTTGAAATTTTCATTTTCCTGATATATTTGGTCTACACAAATGTCATCTGCTTTTCTAATTTGCAACATTGCGGAAAAGACAGGGGTGTTTCACTTGTCTTCTACTTCTATTATTATTCAATTTCTGCACGGAGTCGTGGTCTTGAGGTAGACTCTCGGATATCCGAGCAGGGAGTTCAGAGTTCGAAACCTGATAAGGCCATGAGCAATATTGAATCATCCCACCTTAATCACATCTAAATGGGCACTCGGCTATGGACAGTGAAAGATTCTAATCAGTAAACACTAATGCCACACTGGTTCAAAAGTTGATTCTAATTATTATTATTATTATTATTATTATTATTATTATTATTATTATTATTATTATTATTATTATTATTATTATTATTATTATTATTATTATTATTATTATTATTATTAT
The DNA here is from genome assembly GCA_033675545.1 of Elysia crispata. Classification (NCBI taxonomy): domain Eukaryota; kingdom Metazoa; phylum Mollusca; class Gastropoda; family Plakobranchidae; genus Elysia; species Elysia crispata. The sequence goes on along the minus strand of JAWDGP010000171.1, from coordinate 36,781 downwards.
AATCATTATCAGGATCAACATCATCATCATTATTTTTATCATCATCATCATCATCATCATCATCATCATCATCATCATAGTGATCATTATTATTAATATTGTTATTATTTATATCATTATTATTATTATTATTATTATTATTATTATTATTATTATTATTATTATTATTATTATTATTATTATTATTATTATTATTATTATTATTATCATTATTATTATTATCATCACCATCATGATCAACATCATCATCATTATTTTTATCATCATCAACATCATCATGACCAGGGGTCAGTGGAGCATGAGTCTGGTATCGGGGTTCGCTGTGAGTATGGAGAAGTTTGTTTGCGCTCACAAACTGTGGAACGTGGTATAGTTTTTCTGGACATTTAACAATACTGGCGGTGCAAACGTTTTAGGTACATTTTATCACAAACGACGATTTCAACTTCAAGTTAAAGCATCAAAAGGCAGGTTCTACTTGTTATACAGACATGTCTGAACGCAAATAGATGGTTTGGGTGAATATCGTGTGCTTTGAAATAACGCTTTGAACAAATAATAAAAAAGGCTTTGATTTAATATTGAATTCTTATGATAAATATCTGCACTGAGAAATTATTTAGTGGAGATAATAAAACTATACGAACACCAAAAAATGATAGGCACTGAAAAAAGGGTTATAAAACCATCTTGCCCGTTTTAATCTATTATCAATGTATACTAATTTGATCAACATGCTACAGATAGCAAGTAGAACTAGCACGCATTTACTGACCTATTTTGATTCCAGAAATTCCTATTTATTTTAATCATAGCTTAGACATTTGTATTAATTAAACGCTTTGAACCTATCCATGCTTTCTGGTACAAGCTATATTAAAGTAGATTACATTTTTCACGGAACAGTAATATTATACATCGTTCATATCTGTTATAAAAAAAGGATCCAATGTCGCAAAAATAGCAGTTCAAAGTCGCAAAACATAAATTCTTTTTACTCCATCCCCAAGACGGAAGAAAAAAGTATATTCTTGGTTATCCTATGACATTCTTGGTTATCCTATGATATTCTTAGTTATCATATGATATTCTTAGTTATCCTATGATATTCTTGGTTATCATATAATATTCTTCCTATGATATTCTTGGTTATCCTATAACATTCTTGACTATCCTATGATATTCTTCGATATCCTATTTTCTTGGTTATCCTTTTACATTCATAGTTATCCTATGATATTATTCGTTATCCTATAAAATTCTTGATTATCCTAAAACATTCTTGGTTATCCTATGATGCTTTTGGTTGTCCTATAACATTCTTAGTTATCCTATGATATTCTTGGTTGTCCTATAACATTCTTAGTTATCCTATGATATTCTTGGTCGTTCTATGATATTCTTTGTTATTCTATGACATTCTTGGTTCTTCTGCAATTTTTTGATTATCCTATAACATTCTTGGTTATCCTATGACATCCTTGGTTATTCTATGACATTCTTTGTTATCCTATGACATCCTTGGTTATTCTATGACATTCTTTATTATACTATGACATTCTTGGTTATCCTATGATATTGTTAGTTATCCTATGATATTCTTGGTTATCATATAATATTCTTCCTATGATATTCTTGGTTATCCTATAACATTCTTAGTTATCCTATGATATTCTGAGTTACCCTATTACATTCTTGTTTTTTCCTATTACATTCTTGGTTATTCTATGACATTGTTGGTTATCCTATGATTTTTACGGTTATTCTATGGTACTCTTGGCTATCCTATAATATTTTAGGTTATCCTATGATATTCTTAATTATCTTATCACATTCTTGGTTATCAAATGATATTCTTCCTACTAAATTCTTTGTTATCCTATGACATAATTAGGTTATTCTATGATATTCTTGGTTATCTTATGACATTCTTGGTTATCCTATTATATTCTTCCCATTAAATTTTTGGTTATCCTATGACATATTAGGTTATTCTATGATATTCTTGGTTTTCCTATGAAATATTTGGTTATCCTCTGATATTTTTGGTTATCCTTTAACATTCTTGGTTATCTTATGATATGTTTGGTTATCCTATAACATACTTGGTTATCCTATGAAAGTCTTGGTTATTCTCTGACATTCTTACTTATCCTTTAACATTCTTGGTTATCCTATGATATTTTTGGTTATCCTATAACATTCTTGGTTATCCTCTGATATTTTTAATTATCCTTTAATATTCTCGGTTATCCTATGATATTTTTGGTTATCCTATAACATTCTTGGTTATCCTATGATATTCTTGGTTATCCTATAACATTCTTGGTTATCCTATGACATTCTTGGTTATCCTATGACATTCTTGGTTATCCTATAACATTCTCGGTTATCATATGATATTATTGGTTATCCTATGTCATTCTTGGTTGTCCTTTAACATTCTCGGTTATCCTATGATATTCTTCGTTATCCTTTAACATTCTTGGTTATCCTATGATATTCTTGGTTATCCTATGGCATTCTTGGTTATCCTATGACATTCTTGGTTATCCTTTAACATTCTCGGTTATCCTATGACATTCTTGGTTATCCTTTAACATTCTTGGTTATCCTTTAACATTCTTGGTTATCCTATGACATTCTTGGTTATCCTATGACATTCTTGGTTATCCTATGATATTTTTGGTTATCCTATAACATTCTCGGTTATCCTATGATATTCTTGGTTATCTTATGACATTCTTGGTTATCCTATGACATTCTTGGTTATCCTTTAACATTCTCGGTTATTCTATGACATTCTTGGTTATCCTATGTCATTCTTGGTTATCCTTTAACATTCTTGGTTATCCTATGACATTCTTGGTTATTATTTAACATTGTTGGTTATACTTTAACATTCTTGGTTATCCTATGATAATCTTGGTTATCCTAGAACATTCTCGGTTATCCTATGATATTCTTGGTTATCCTATGACATTCTTGGTTATCCTATAACATTCTTGGTTATCCTATAACTTTCTTGGTTATCCTATGATATTCTTGGTTATCCTATGACATTCTTGGTTATCCTATGATATTCTTCCTACGTCTGTTCTGCAAGGCCCACCACAGCTCAGTCAGTCTTTCACCCCACCAGCCGTTGTTGATGTCATCGTCGGAGTATCTGTGCACACCCAAATAGAATTCTACGGCTTCCCGGAACCCACAGCACTCCTTCTCCAAAGGATGAATACCACAAACTTGACCTCATCTCGCCGCCATGTTGTAAGCTACGCAGGGAAATCTCCTCCGTTTGGACTGGTCAGGGTGACCTTTTCTGACACTGTCATGCTCGATGTGGCCAATTATAGCCTCACAATAAGCAATGGAGTAGGAGATCTAGTCTACTCGTTCTTTCTGAATGGAGGTGAGTAAAATTATTTCTTGGTTGACAACAAATGCAGCATTTCTAAGGTGATAATAACAACTCAAGAGGGTTTTTATCAACCTGAAGATAAAGTTTTCATGATCATACTTTAATTATTCAGGTCAGAAAAACATGATCTCTGTTTCCTTCTCTTGCAGTACTTGGTTAATACAAGCTGTGAGAGATTTTTCAATACATATACTACGAATAAACTAAAAGGACGCAACACAATCTAGATGCCAATCAGTTGCATATATTTTCTCTTGTTTACCTCTATTTTCCTAATAGAACGTTTGCAGAAAATGTCTTTGTTCGCAATGTACATTAATTGAAATAAAGAAAACTCACCGGGTCTTGAATTCCTCGAAGAGTTTTGAAAAATGTTTCGGAAAATTTGGTAGGATTGATACTGACCGAATAAACCATGTGTTAAGAGGCCTCTAGTTACCAACCCTGAATAAGGTTTGAATGTGTTCTGAGCCAAATGATCGATTGGTAGAAAACTTCTCAAACCCATGAAGCTCTGGTGGTTGAGGTGATAGAACGCCCGCTTTGATATCTTCATGGATTTTCGTCGCGAGTTTGGTCTTCACATCCAGGGTTGAGGACCTCACGTTTTCAGTCCTGCCCAATAGGGACTTAATTTATAGCCAGAAGATAGCCTAAGATTACCTGAATGTGGACAGGGCATATAAAAAAAAATAATAAACCTGAACTCGTGTCCTGACTGATCGATACCAGATAATTAACGCATAATCGAGAATAAATAAAACCAATTACTCTTCAGTCAATACCGATAATAAAAACTTTGGTTTTACCTCGATTTCTGCCAGTTCCAGCAGATCAAGCACAAGACGAACACGGCGACTCTTTCAACATGGCCGCGCTCATCATTGGGATCATCGCTGTGGTCATCATTTCTTTCCTGGTGGTCGTCATCCTCTTACTCGTGAGGAAATCCCGAGACATAAACCAAAGACTGGAGTCACGTTGTAAATCTACAACACTTGAACCAGGAAAATCCCGAGATATAAACCAAAGAGTGGAGTCACGTTGTAAATCTGCAACACTTGAACCAGGAAAATCCCGAGATATAAACCAAAGAGTGGAGTCACGTTGTAAATCTGCAACACTTGAACCAGGAAAATCCCGAGATAAAAACCAAAGAGTGGAGTCTCGTTGTAAATCTGCAACACTTGAACCAGTACAGTCGACACCTTTCTTTGATAGCCACACAAGTGAGTCTTACAATGCCATGAACTAGACTTGTTTTGCGCACCATTTTGGTTCCATCTCTCACTGAATTAAGTTTACAATAGAATTTTATCCTGCTCAAGTCTCAAAGATCGAATATAAACTATAATTCTGTCTTTCAGTTTACACCAGTCTGGCTCCATGTTTTACTCTCCAGAGTTTACAATAGGCACACCATAACCCTTTCAAGTCTCAAAGATCCGAATACAAACTATTTATAATTCTGTCTTTCAGTTTACACCAGTCTGGGTCTATGTTTTACTCTCCAGAGTTTACAATAGGTACACCATAACCCTTTCATGTCTCAGAAATTTGAGCACAAAGTGTAATTCTCTCCTGTAGAGGCTAGTGTACACCATCTTGGTTCCATGACTTACTGTGCAGGGTTTATAACAGAATTCTTTACACCATAACCCGTTTATGTAGTATGTATAGACATGAGTACACAGTATAATTATATCTTGCAAAGATTTGTTTCGCGTAGGAAAGTTTCCAAAAATTAATCCACATATTACCCCAAATCTCATTGAAGCTTGTTTACGCTCTATCCAATTGTAAACACATACATAATCTCTTTTGGTGAAATCCCATTCCACTCTCCCGGAGGCATTATGATCATAGATGGGAAAAAATAAGACAAGTTCTGTTTTTCAATGTAACTATAATGTTTAGAGCATTACCAAGGGAATTGGGGCCGAAATTGTGGTTACACATTTTTTGCCTAATCAAAGCAATTGCATATAAAACATAGATACCCATGAATGTTTTTATAAAATTAAGTTCAAATATTTCTGAAATCTGCTTTGATCCAGAACCAGCTGTACAAAGCGAATCTGGTTTCAATTACGAAACTCAAGTTGAAGCTTCAGCTACCACAAGAGGGACCGACCCTGCGGAAACCAGACAGTATGAAACTATCCGAGATTCACCAGCAGCCAACACAACCACAGCCAGTTTCTCCCGGCAAACCAGACAGTATGAAACCATCAAATATCCACCATCAGCCAACACAACCACAGCCAGTCTCTCCCGGCAAACTAGACAGTATGAAACCATCAAATATCCACCGTCAGCCAACACAACCACAGCCAGTCTCTCCCGGCAAACCAGACAGTATGAAACCATCAAATATCCACAATCAGCAGCCAACACAACCACAGCCAGTCTCTCCCGGCAAACCAGACAGTATGAAACCATCAAATATCCACAATCAGCAGCCAACACAACCACAGCCAGTCTCTTCCAGGAGAAAAGCCTGTATGAAACCCTCCCTGACCTGGTTTCCACTTCAGGACCTTTCAACTCCACATCCCCACAAGACGTGGAGCCCTCCAACGTTTACAATCCCTTAGATCCAGACTTCTCTGTCGGCAATCTGCAAACATTAAGTGGTAGCTACAGCTGGGCGAGGAGAAACCCCAGGAGCCAGACACTGTTTATATCTCTCTCCCTCCACGGATATCACAGTTGAAAACTGCGACAATGTTGCTAAGCCAGGCGTGACGGAGGATGCCCAGAATATTGAGGCCTGCAGACAACCGTATCGGGATGCTGACATGAATCAATCGTTTGATCTAAAACTATGAAAGTTGGTACAGAAGGACAGTCTACTTGACTAGTAGTAGTAATGCTACACTGGGGTCCCTCATGTTAACACTAAAACCATTTCAGTTTTTGTTTTGCATACAAATGGATAATACGTAGCCTTTTTCCAGTTTCTGGGTTTTTTTTTTGTTTTGTTTTGTTTGCTTATTTTTTGACATTACACAAGCTTTCCATTTATATTATTTAACAAGCGCCATTTAGAGCTATATTACGAAACGCTGTAAATGTACAGAAGATTCATAAAAACTTTTAAAATATAAAGTAGTTACAATTACACGGTTTACTGATCACGAAGACCATGACAAATAATACTTTTATTGTGTTCTCGTTGTTCACGCGTAATGCTATGAACATTTGACGTCCATGAAAAAATGTCGTATGTTCATACGCCGTCAGATCAAGGTCAGGTCAGGTATCACGTGGTCTAAAGACCGTACGGGCATCACAGCATGTGACAACCAGCTCACGCCATTTCTCTCTGTCCTCCGCCCTCCACAGGTTGTCACTCCACACCTTTCCTATCCACTCTGTGATTTCTGTCCTCCCATCTCTTTCTCTGCCTTCCTCTCTTGTCCTTCCTCTGTACAGTTCTGTATAAGATTGTTTGGTACGTCCTGTGGATCTTCATAAACTGAACAACTATTAAAATCAATTTTTACTACTTGAGTATATTTGTGTGTTCAATTAAATAAAAAGAGCAGGCCATTTATTTAGAAATTGGCATTTCACTCAGTTGCATGATAAAAAAAACATTGACTTTGATATACAATATAAAATTTAAATGTATTAATGTTTCTATACGGAGCAGGTGCATAATAAAGAGTAAGTTTACATGTCCAAACATGTTTACTTTGTAAAGAGTACACGGTATTATTAATAGATAAATCGTTAAATAAACTGTTAATGCAAACAGTTCTGTGTCTTTGGGAAATGCATTGGCGCCTCAAAAAATGTTCCTGCGTTCACTAAATCGTCTGCTCTCATCATCTTGTTGTGTTTTATTTTACTCAGCCTTTTAGAAGGTTCATAGTTTACAATTGATGTCTATTTAGAATTCTTTTTTTGAGAACCGTGCAAATAAGTTGCAAGTTTAGGCCTTGTAGAATTATAGAAGCCTTTGAGTCAATAAAATATTTGTGACCTATATATTGTGGCATAAATAATGAGATAGTATTAACTGAATTAATTTTGTTTACCCACTTCAGACTCGTTCACCTAGACTTTAAACTATATTTAACGCTGCTAACACATCATGCATATATATCCCACTGTGCAACTGATATAAATATTGTTATAAATAGACAATAATACTTTATTCCGTATATTTATTTCTATAAGCAAAATCTAATAAAAAACCTCATTTTCTATGTATATATATATATATATATATATATACACGAACAATCGTTAAAACTCAAACCAGGTATCTATAAAGAATTAACCTCTTCATCTCGTTTTCTCTCAGTTTTACTTTCATTTCAATTCCTTTTATTTCACAATTCTAAAATACCAAAAGTAAAATATTCAATTAATTTAGGAAATCAAAAGAAAAAAAAAAGTCATATGCATCGAAATGGAAAGCAGATTATACACTTTGCACACATGTTCTTCCATTGTTGTGATTACGAAAAGATGATATTGTATTCAGCATAGATTTTTTTTGGGTGAAAGTAGTCTTCATTTTAAGCTTCTGAACCTTTAAATATTGCGGGGCGAGTATGAGTGTCCGACACAAAATTTGTAGCCTCATAACAAGGACAATTGATGAAAAATATCCCAATATATATATATATATATATATATATATATATATATATATATATATATATATATATATGGAGGTTTTCATAGATACAGAAGATCTTACCTTAAATTCTCTTCATACGATACCCTTGTCCTCCGCTTGAAACACCAGTATCGTATGAAGAGAATTTAAGATAAGATCTTATATATATATATATATATATATATATATATATATATATCTCACAACAGATTTTGATCCACCTGTAACACTATGTTTATAAACACACACACACATGTATGTATGATATATAAACCCCCACCTGGTGTCCAGCATGAGATCAGCAGCAGCAGAACTATCAGCGACATCGGGAAGGCCTGTTCCTGAACACAGAAAGACAATGTAAAGATATACACGAATCAACACGGTTAGATTGGCACGTAGTGATTTAAAGTCTTCCTTCTGAATATGATCTGAGCACACAGGCGTAAACGGGCGTAATTCTTTTTTTTTCGCATATTAATTTATATATCTTTATATTTATATCTATGTATCTATATTTGTTTGTTTTCTATCACTTCAAAATAAATATAATGAAAAGATTATTCTTTAAATCTATCTGAAAAGGATACATATACATTGTATATTTTACATAAAAATTCTCTTTCGAGAAATTCCTAGATCTAACCTTGTTAATTTGAAGTGATAATAAAGCTTAACTTCTTTTATGATCATCTTTCAAATACTTTTGAAAAACATATTCACGAAACTTAGATCTAGTTATTTTGGTCAAGTAGATTAAACAGTACAAATGAATCCTGCCTTATCCTACATGAGCTTTATAATATTACTACAGACGTCACTAGCGCGAGAATGTGTAAACTTTTCAACAGCCTCACGTAAAGATTTGAATGCTTACCCCACCACATTGCAATGGGACGAAAGAGTTAAAAAGGAGTAAAATCTCTGCCGGAAGTTGAAATATGTATTTAATTTCCTTGTTGCGGGTGACGTCTTTCCAATTATTTTTAGCTGGCTCATGCTGTATCATAAGTTTATTTACTCGCGTATGTGTTACTGTTTTACAATCGTTAATGCTCTGTTCAGCACGAAGCTCTTCACTGGTGACGTGGTGTTAAATCATCAGTTTATCTACGAGAGGATAGTTTTTTATTGTTCACCACGAAGCTCTTCACTGGTGACGTGGTGTTAAATCATCAGTTTATCTACGAGAGGATAGTTTTTTATTGTTCACCACGAAGCTCTTCACTGGTGACGTGGTGTTAAATCATCATTTTATCTACGAGAGGATAGTTTTTTATTGTTCACCACGAAGCTCTTCACTGGTGAAGTGGTGTTAAATCATCAGTTTATCTATGAGAGGATATTTTTTTTCATTGTTCAGCACAAAGCTATCCATTCGTGATGTAAAATCCTGACCAACCGTTCGTCTTTCCATGATTTTATCATTATTTTCTTCTTTAACAGATTCACATCCTCGATTAGAAAACAATTTTCACCGCTTCCAATATCGAAATAAAAGAAAAACTTCAAGAGATTTATCAGTTTTGAAGAGAAATTAATTAAGTTTCCCACATCCTATTTCTGGGATAAAAATTATTTTAGCCTTATGCTCACGTGAAATTTAATTACAAAAGAAAGAATCAAATGATAAATTAATATTTTTAAATTTCTGTTGAAACAGAAAAGTCTTCAAACTATCTTTTACCCAGGGGGATTCGCCTAGAAAGCTCCAAAACCCACATTTAGCCCATGCACTAGTTATTTAGGGCAAAGTTCTTGTGGTGGTATACGTGACGAATACACATAACGACGTGGAGTATTTTGTTTCCTGTCGTTTCTCTGTTTGAAGCTTTAAGTTGATATCAAAAGCTGCCCGCTAGTGATTACTTAAATTTTTGAATTAGTGAACCAGGTAAAGGCCTTCATATGGGTATGGTGGTAAAATATTTCCTGTTAGACAAGTACATGTTCTTATCTTTTTTCTTCTTCTATTATTCTAGATTTTACTATTAGGCTTGCAATTTCAAACCAATTTAAGTTCAGGATTTAGATTTTGTGTTTAGAGCAGTAAATCACTTAACAAGATATCTAGATTCTAGGAAAAGGTAGATATGTGGTGGTATATATCTGAATCATGTAAGTAAAAGGATAAATGTCACGGCCATTTTTAAGCCCAGGCCGTGACGTGGACACGACGGTCCCATTCGTAGAGCGGGGTTTTCAGCTTGCTATCACATTTATTGTTCCCAAGCCTTCACAAGAAACCATTTCATTTTCATGCTGTTGATACTCTTTCCGCAAGTTATGCCAAATCATGGTAGATTTTGCTGTTAAAAATTCTTTCAAAATGTTGAATCTCCAAAGTTCTATAAATTTGATATTCCAGAGATCAATTTTTTTCAACTTGACACACGTCATTGTACTAAGTCTAGAAAACTATTCATACGTTTACATTCGCCTACGTTATCTAATTGTGGATTGTTCTGGTAGAGGAAGATTAGGAAATTTTCTCTAAAGATTGTTAATCTTAATCTTCGGTTTTTCTATTGTCAATTCATGTTTTTATTTGCCCTTTCAGAATGAACATATATATATATATATATATATATATATATATATATATATATATATATATATATATATATATATATCTGTAGCAGCCACACGTCAATCATTCTACATAGAACATTTGCACATGTATCAAACTTAAATCAAATGAAAGATATGAATATAAAGTCCTACTAACAGCAACGGCGGTCGCCAATACTTTCTTATGCTTGTTTTTTACAGAATCTAGAGCTCACTTCAATTTTGGAAGAAGTTTGCTATTTAAATGTTAAGATGTCATAACTTATTTTAAACAAGACTGCTTTGGTAAAAATCATGCTTCAATATAAAACTCACATCAAAAGATAATGGCCTTTATTCTAAGATTTTTTAAATAAGAAACTTTCTGCGACAATTCTAAGATTTAGATAAAACTGATATGATATAAGCTATGACTAGAAGGCTGCATGTCTTGTTACAAGACTATTTGGAGGTTGGCCGAACTTGCGAAGGTCTCATGTCTAGTGAGTAGGTTGGGAGAGAGACAGTGAAAGACAGAGAGACAGAGAGACAGAGACAGAGAGAGAGAGAGAGAGAGAGAGAGAGAGAGAGAGAGAGAGAGAGAGAAAGAGAGAGAGAGAGAGTTTAGTAAATGGTTTTGCTCAAAGGCCTTCAGGACGTAAAGAATATTGAGAGGCAGAGCAAGCCGAGGACAGGATGTTTAAAACTGATTGTCTGACACAGCTAATTTATCTTAGAGAAGTCGCTCCACTGTTTTTTCAATGTAGATTAGCTGCCACAGCCAATTTATGTAAGAAAAGTCACTTGATAGTCTTTCAATCTCGATTGTCTGAAACAGATATGAGTTCATCTCAAAGTGGAAAATAAATAGCCCCTTCATGTATTAAAATTTCTTGTCAGTTCAGCAATCTATGTATCTCATGCACGTTAAGTAGTCACTTGAGAAACAAATGATGACCCATAAAGCTCACCTAACCATTGTTCATCTTTACTCGCAGGAAGGTAACGCTATGGGGATCACCACCAACCCAGTCTACAGCCACCCAGAAACTGGTGAGACTCCAGTCTACTACAGGTCTCAATGCTCAGTCAGTGTGTCAGTCCAGGAGCTGGGAGAGGGGGACATACAGCTTTACAGGATACATCTATCCTGGTTGAACAAGCGATCCCTTCAAGGTGATTGGGACACCGGCTGACAAAAATGTTACGCTCAGTAAGTTTAATGTGATTTTGTCATTATAAAAAGTAAAAACAGCAAAGCCATTAGAGAATCAATACTAACAGAGTCGAAGGTATGTTGAGTGTTGCTCTGTTTTCTTAATTTAGATTTATAGTGATAACAAAAGAAAAAAAAATATGCAAGATTGTTGATAGACATGAAGGGCACATCAAGCAAGTTTTCAGATTTTAATTTACATTCCATTTTTGAAGGCTACTTGCTTTCTGTGGCCTTAGACCAAACTTATTGAAACATTTGAGTGATCTTTTTGGTGTCTGTTTTATTTACATTCCATTCTTCAAATCCATATATTGCACTTGGAAATATAACAATTGTCAACATTCTTCATTTTGTGACTGTTGTAGACAACTCTGATGAAATAAATTCAAAACATTATAAAGACCTGTTGACACATCTTTTTAACGAAAGTTATTTAGAATATTTTAGTTTTATAAGATATCTGAATGTTGCAAAGAATATTGTGGATGGGAACCAATAGCTTGGTCAGAATCCATGTTTTGTAACATGCAAAATTCTAGACTCTAAAGATTTTAAAATTTCTTTTCAGTTATCACAATCACTGACCAATTGAAATAGTAGATTTTTCAAACAAACAAAATGCTTTTTATCTGAGATTTTCACAACTACTGAGATATCTTAAATGCTAAGCTCTTACATTATAATGCTAGTATTTAGAAACATATTAATGGAATATTCCGTTAACTATTTAAATCTTGTTATCTATCTACAGCTGTATACCAGCGTATCACTAGCATGACACAAGCGTAACACTAGCTTATTCTGGCGCACACCAGTGTATCACTAGCATGTCACTAGCGTAACACTAGCTTATTCTGGCGCACACCAGTGTATCACTAGCATGTCACTAGCGTAACACTAGCTTATTCTGGCGCACACCAGTGTATCACTAGCATGTCACTAGCGTAGCACTACCGTATTCTGGCGCACACCAGTGTATCACTAGCATATCACTAGCGTATCACTAGCTTATTCCTGCGCACACCAGTGTATCACTAGCGTATCATTCAGTTCAGTGCCAAACTAACCAGAACTACCGAGACATCGTCATGTGACCAAAGTCTGTTTACCAGAACAAACTCTGAAACACATAACAGGCAAATTTTAATTGTTTTGCTTAATCTATAAGGGGGAGGGTGTCACTGAGTAGGATGACTTTCTATGAACTGGTAAGGAAATTCAGAGAGGATTATTTAGATTTAGTCTCTAAATGCATCTTTCTGTTTTTCTTTTCTTTTTAAGTGTATAGTTCTCACGTCATGTGGCCGGTTTGTTTCTCTCTCTGGCTATAAATATTTTGAAGTGGATTCAACTGTTACTGCTTGTAAAATAGGGATGGTTCATCTTCAGTGTATGTTTTGTTATTGTTTGATTTTAATTTTGAGTTGCTCGTGACCTACTAGATAAAAGCGTTTCTCTGGCTGTGAGTATAAGTGTGTTTGAGAGTGGAGTTGATGGGTATGAGGTGGCGAGAAAATCTGTTTATGTTTGTTTGATAGACAGTGCTTGCTTTAATACAAGCTTTGACAGCTAACGAGGCCTGTTATAACAGTCACTGGCTAGACAAGACTTGAAACAAAAGACAAACAAAGAATATCATCTTTATATTTCTGCACAAAGATATGACTCAAGAGGCAAAACTGACAACAACTTATCCCCTAACGGCTGTTTCTGTCTGATCCAGAGCCCCACGCCCCACCACAGATGAGAGTGGGCAGCGAGTCCTACCAAGAGTTCAGCACGTCAAACATCGTGAATCTGACCGAGGGCTACTCTGATAACATCACATGCCGTGCAGAGGAAGGCTACCTGCTACATACACTACTCAGCTCAAGTGTGGTCAACTGGTCGGTACTGGTGATGGACACGCTGCTGCCCTGAGCTTTACGGCTGACCAGGTGACCAGGGAGATCAATGGAGCTGTGTGTGTCTGTACAATCAGCATGACTCTGGTAGATATTATATAGCAACAAGGAAACACAACTGGCAATCAATGTTTTATGTAAGTATTATCAGCTTTGCCGGGATTTGATTATTTTTAGCCTGCAGCCACCATGCTGTACGTCTGCTCCTGTTAACCTTTGGCCCACTTCACAAAAAGATTGGCGTGGCTAGATTAACATCTTCAGTGATTGCTCAGTGCTATCAGTTTGACTAGAACAATAAAATTGACTTTTCAATCAAATCATAAAGGCTGAAATTCAGGAATTAAAAAAAAATTATATTTTCAAAAAAAAAAAAAAAAAATTATATATGAGGCAAAACGTTTTTCTTTTTTAAAACATAAAGGTATTTTTAATGACCAAATGATGATTGGGTTTCAAAGGAAAATAGAAATGATGTTTAGTTACATTCTTCTTTGGGTTAAATACAGCGTTCAAATTCAAAACAATGAGTTATCTTTTTATCATATAATTACCTTTTGCATGCATCAGTCTAACCTTAGTGGTTGAAATTTAGACATTTTAGTTATTGTAGACAATGTTCATCTTCTCTATAAAACCCAAAATTTAAACAGTTAAAGTAAAAGATTACATGCCACAGAAATCTAAATTGAAAGGAAACAGATTCGTGGAAAATCTATTATTCTATAAAGTGACATACCTAATCATATGTTATTCGTTTTTTTTTCCCAGATTTCCAATAGCATTGCGACCCAAGTGATCGTCAATTTCACTGAACTCTTCCCCATCATTAACAGTGCCACATAGCTGGCATCACCGCACAGGGTGTGAATATTTCACAGAAGTGCTGGAAATTTGTATTGGAAAATGATCTTATCTGTGTTGTACTAAAGAGAATCATCTCCTAGTTTATTTCTAATGTGTTTGGCTTAAATATAATCATTTCATACTTGAAAGGTTCCGCTAAGTGCACTGTTCTTTTTTAGCTTAGAATTTAGGCATCAATTGAGAAACCATGTTTTCAATTACTACTTCTTGCATTCAATACTTCCCATTTTTAAAGTTATAGTGTTCCCTTTGTTCATATCCATGCAAGTAAATTTCTGCTTTTTTGTAAAGAAGTAAACTCTAAATATTTTTGAAAGTTCATTTTTTATATTGCTAAAATAGTATTAGATGTGGTTAGCGACCTTATGTGCAAACGCTGTTAGAGGGATAAAATAAATGAGTGCTCCCTAGTCGACTTTTCTTGTTATTTTATTTCGTTTCTTCTACAGTGTTTTAGCATTTACAAAGTTAGCACTATAAGCATTAAATCATACTTTTAAGATACCTTTTGAACTTAACCCTGAAGGATTTTGATTGTACATGGTCAATTTTTTAGATTATAAAAACTCAGTCAGGCTTGTAAATCTCTGAAAAGCCTCTATTTTTGCAGTAATGTTGAGTCAGCTTTTAACATTCAATTGGTCAGAATATAATTATGATGTAAATTTTGTATAGCTATACACTGTGTATGTAAAACAAGAATAAGAAAGTGAAACATAATATTATTACATTATAAAGCTCAATATTATCAATGAAAAATTGTGTGAACTGATTAAGAGGAATAGTTCTTAACAGCAAGTCTTAAAAAATCTATAATCTATAAAAAAGAATGGTATTTTTTATTGCATAATAAATATTTAAAATAGCAACGATACATGCGTTTTAATATATCATAGGTGTACGCAGAATTTTTATAAAGAAATATACAAGCTAGACAGTTGCTAGGATAAATGCTTAGTGGAAATGAAAATATTAAGTTTTCTAATATAATGAGGTGTAAATAAACCAGTTTGCGAAAAAAAATAATTCTATGATATCTGAATACCATCTAACATTTCTAGATAAAGGAAAATATTTTATCAACGACTCATTGATTACTACAATAAACATGGTACTAAAAAGGTATAACATTAAATGTATCTTATCTGATTTGATGTAGGTGGGTTTATATATTCAAGCTTTATTCTGAGCCAAGTTGGCTCCTTGGGATTGAAAATTACACCTGTGTGAACAAAGTATAAAACAATAATAAAAAATCGTAAAACAAAGATTGACAATTATTATTGAAACAAGTATTTCCTCACACTTGATATTTATCATTAACTCGAAGCAGCTTCTTCACTCAACCATGGCAAATGTAGTTATGGTATTTCAGTTAGCTCTATTCATGAAAACTTTCAAAGTTGTTTTAAGTTCATGAAAAATAAATCCCAGCCAGACTAATAGAATTTCAAACGTTTTTTCCTTATATTGAGGCATCAGTCAACTTCTGTTCAATGCTGTTCAACCTTAGTGGTTGAAATTTAGACATTTTAGTTATTGTAGACAATGTTCATCTTCTCTATAAAACCCAAAATTTAAACAGTTAAAGTAAAAGATTACATGCCACAGAAATCTAAATTGAAAGGAAACAGATTCGTGGAAAATCTATTATTCTATAAAGTGACATACCTAATCATTTGTTATTCGTTTTTTTTCCCAGATTTCCAATAGCATTGCGACCCAAGTGATCGTCAATTTCACTGAACTCTTCCCCATCATTAACAGTGCCACATAGCTGGCATCACCGCACAGGGTGTGAATATTTCACAGAAGTGCTGGAAATTTGTATTGGAAAATGATCTTATCTGTGTTGTACTAAAGAGAATCATCTCCTAGTTTATTTCTAATGTGTTTGGCTTAAATATAATCATTTCATACTTGAAAGGTTCCGCTAAGTGCACTGTTCTTTTTTAGCTTAGAATTTAGGCATCAATTGAGAAACCATGTTTTCAATTACTACTTCTTGCATTCAATACTTCCCATTTTTAAAGTTATAGTGTTCCCTTTGTTCATATCCATGCAAGTAAATTTCTGCTTTTTTGTAAAGAAGTAAACTCTAAATATTTTTTGAAAGTTCATTTTTTATATTGCTAAAATAGTATTAGATGTGGTTAGCGACCTTATGTGCAAACGCTGTTAGAGGGATAAAATAAATGAGTGCTCCCTAGTCGACTTTTCTTGTTATTTTATTTCGTTTCTTCTACAGTGTTTTAGCATTTACAAAGTTAGCACTATAAGCATTAAATCATACTTTTAAGATACCTTTTGAACTTAACCCTGAAGGATTTTGATTGTACATGGTCATTTTTTTAGGATTTAAAAACTCAGTCAGGCTTGTAAATCTCTGAAAAGCCTCTATTTTTGCAGTAATGTTGAGTCAGCTTTTAACATTCAATTGGTCAGAATATAATTATGATGTAAATTTTGTATAGCTATACACTGTGTATGTAAAACAAGAATAAGAAAGTGAAACATAATATTATTACATTATAAAGCTCAATATTATCAATGAAAAATTGTGTGAACTGATTAAGAGGAATAGTTCTTAACAGCAAGTCTTAAAAAATCTATAATCTATAAAAAAGAATGGTATTTTTTATTGCATAATAAATATTTAAAATAGCAACGATACATGCGTTTTAATATATCATAGGTGTACGCAGAATTTTTATAAAGAAATATACAAGCTAGACAGTTGCTAGGATAAATGCTTAGTGGAAATGAAAATATTAAGTTTTCTAATATAATGAGGTGTAAATAAACCAGTTTGCGAAAAAAAAATTCTATGATATCTGAATACCATCTAACATTTCTAGATAAAGGAAAATATTTTATCAACGACTCATTGATTACTACAATAAACATGGTACTAAAAAGGTATAACATTAAATGTATCTTATCTGATTTGATGTAGGTGGGTTTATATATTCAAGCTTTATTCTGAGCCAAGTTGGCTCCTTGGGATTGAAAATTACACCTGTGTGAACAAAGTATAAAACAATAATAAAAAATCGTAAAACAAAGATTGACAATTATTATTGAAACAAGTATTTCCTCACACTTGATATTTATCATTAACTCGAAGCAGCTTCTTCACTCAACCATGGCAAATGTAGTTATGGTATTTCAGTTAGCTCTATTCATGAAAACTTTCAAAGTTGTTTTAAGTTCATGAAAAATAAATCCCAGCCAGACTAATAGAATTTCAAACGTTTTTTCCTTATATTGAGGCATCAGTCAACTTCTGTTCAATGCTGGAAAACAAAAAAATCTTTTAATATGTAGGAACAAAATATCATAATAAACCATTTCTTTTGTAAAATTTCCGTTAGTTGTATTCTCAAGATACAGTTTTAACATTTTAATTATGTTGTAAGCTTTATTCCCTTTCTGATAGTTATCAAATGAAAAGTCGTGAAACGAACTTGATCAGTTGGTTTATTCTTTAACACATGGATTTTTTATTTCAATGTTATGCCATCCTATATTTCACATGTGCTTAGTCTGATGTGTGAATGCAAGTCAAGAAGTAGGTTTTGCTGGAACTAGCCACTACAGGCAACTAATAACATTGAACACATACATCAATCCCATGATTATATAACGTTTTGCTAATGTAAATTTACAAGCAAAATACAAGTGGCAAAGCAAATGAAACAGGTATTAACATAGTTAATGCTAAGAGGATTTTTGGTTGATTGATTATAAATTGATTTATCGAAATCCGAAATACCCGCGATATATTTTTTATGTGTGAGTAGTTTCCAGAAGATCTCAGCCTGTAAAAGATAATCTAATATGAAAAGGAAATAAGCATTAACAATAAATATTATCCGATCCATTAAAATTGTTAGAGAAAACCCAGTTTTACCAGGTTGATCTGTTACCTTTGCGCATCAAAGACGTCAAAATTATCTCAAACCATTTCGTTGTACATAATTTTAGATTAAATTACTTCATTTCTACATTTTGATAAGCTTGTTTGGTAATTTTTTTGTTTTGATAATTCTCTTTCAAAGACGACATATCAACATTGGCGAAATTTATTCTAGGATTTCTCAGGTTTTCCCTATGTTGACCAGGGCCATTGCTGAAATGTCCACACGATCCAAGATCACCACTGGTCAAGAGGTTCCAGGTCCTGGTGGACATTCAATGGTTCAACGTCCTGTCGGGAACTGGAGATGTAAGTCCTGGATATGGTAGCCATGTCCTGGATGGTTTCATACTGGACGGTCCCTGGGGGGAGTGTGGCTGAGACAGATGTGGTAGCTGGTATATCATCGATGGTCTCAAACTGTCTTGGTTGAGGAAGCGTCCTGGCTGAGACAGGTGTGGCAGCTGGCATATCATCGCTGGTCTCATACTGTCTTGGTTGGGGAAGGGTCTCGGGTGAGACAGGTGTGGTGTCTGTGGTAGCTGGTATATCATCGTCAGTCTCATACTGCCCAGGTCTGGGAGGGATATTGGCCGAGACAGGTGTGGTGATTGTTGACATTTCTAATGGAACAAGATAGTCATCATTTTGGAGGCTCTGTGGTTTTGGTTCTGAAACAAGTACATGTAAGTATAAAATGTTGAGTGATCTTCACGTTAAAAAATAAAAAAGTATCATTTTCCTACAGACGCATAATTATTTGTAATTTGTGTTATCAGCTGCTAATGTTTTTTTGCATAATTTCATATTAATGAGCAAACATGACACACATATGAATAACATTTCAGAATTCTGGTCATCAGTCTACATTTTTTTTACTTTCATACTGTTCCTAAAATCCTATCCTAAGTTGAAAATATCAAGATTTTAAGCAGTTCTTATTCCTGACCAAAATATCTGAGGAAACTTCAAAGTTTTACTCAAACTAAAATTAGAAAGCATTATAATCCTCAAATTCTCCCAGATTATACAGAAGATGCCTTCCTGCTTACAACGTTTACTGAGTTTATGTGAAAACAGATATTCAGACAACCCCAAAGTCAAAAGCTTTCTAGAAGCTTTTGAACCGACGTTAAACAAACAGTTTAGATATTTAAGCTTCTGTCGTCGAGGTTAATGTGGCCAGTACTTTTTTAAATTGACACTCTTACTATTATTGTGACTTAATAAGCTTCTAACATCCAAATAGTTTTTATTTTTTAATCCTGAATAAAATTGTTTTATTACCAGTTTACATCTCTTGAAATGCTTCCCGCCCACTTTATATTCAATTCTAGAGCTCTACTAGAACTATTGTAAAATCATTAACCATCAACATCACTGTATGATATTTTATAAAACAAAACATTCATCCTTTCTTCTGTGTGCTCTGATTAATTTTTTAACTTCAAATTAGTACAGATTTATCTTTTTTAACTACTTATTTTACCTAGAGTAACTTTGTATTGGGATTCCAATCTTTCTTTTTTAATACCTCGGATTTTCTTCAGAAGGAAGATATTGACGACAATCAAAACAGCGATGATGACCACGGCGATGACACCGATGACGATAAAAGAGATGTTCAAGGAGTTATTGACAACACTTTCTACATGGGCACTTGTATCCACTATCAGTATCAGATAGAAAATAAGAGGTTAAGGTACCGATTATATACATGTATAACGATAATATGTGATAAATAGAAAGAAGTGATAACTATTGTGATGGATAAATATTGGTCCGGCTAAACTAGTGTACATCTCTAATCCTGAACTCTAATCCTCGTTTATTCGGGCTTTGTTAAAATTATTCCAGATGTGAAGTGCATGCATAAACCCTCAGACTGGGGGAGAGAATTTTTAGTAGAATTATTATAAAAAAAGTAATAGTGCATGCGTCCAGTTCAATAGGGAATGGATTAAGAGAAGATGATGATTGCAGCTTATTAAGTTTCAAGTCCTCAAAGTTTTTTGAAGACAGGAGCCCATTCTCAATAATGTAGCGTGTTGCGCTGAGCTAAAGCTGTTATTACCTGTATTATATAGAGAAAAATCTTTACTGATACAATAAACATGTAGTAGGTTTCGGAGCAGTTGATTCTAATGTGTTGTGATGAGGTTTTAGCTGGATCAACGTCTCTGCATTAAGTTTCAGGCTCTTGTGTCTATTGAAGCATATGGTTTTATATCATAACTATATGCAGTCTATGATATCCTAAAATATTAAGTTTTACCAACAAAAAAGACTTCATTTTCAATTGAAATAGCTTAGAATTTAGATATCAACACAGCAACTTGCCACATCCACGTAACTCACAAAATGAGTCTACAGTGCAGGTAAACTCACTGTTCTTGCAGAATAAGGAAAATACTATTAAAATGTTCTCTCTAAAAATATTCTTCACTATGTCATCATTCGACAGCATACATCTACATTTTGATGAATTCACAGGATTTTATGACAATGCCTCACCTTGATTCATATAGAAAGGGTAGACCAGAGCGTTCCCGACACCATTTTCTACAGTCAGGGTGTAAATAGTGAAGTCAGCCTCGACAACATCAGAGATGGTCACATTCACAACTCCAAATGGCGACACACCGGCTGTATACTTCACTGAGTGACGAGGAGATGAAGTTAAGTTAGTGTCATCTTTTAAATTCCGTAGAGTCAATGTGCTGGGCTCTGGGAAACCGTAGATTTCTATAACAAAATGAGCCATTTCTCCTATGACAGCATGAACTTGATGTTTCGAGTTGAATAGTGGACTCAACTGTTGTGGGCCTGAAAGAGATGACATAACTGATCTAATGTAGTGAATTCAAGCTTTTTATCGCAGACTTAAATGATGTTTGTTTTAAGGGATTAATATGAATTCTTTTGGATGCGAAATTACATGACAACATATCAAGTTTCATTTAACGAAAACTGCTTGCTTTATGAACTGCTAATCTTATATTGCAATCCAAATTAATTATCACAAAACATGAAGAAATTTCCAAGCAGGTCATCAAATACAGGCTTATGGTAATAATGATATTCTTCTGATGAGCACTGTGTTTGGAATCTAAATGTAACCTTTGGAGTGGGTAGAACCTCAATGTGACGCTTGGAGTGTACTGAACCTAGGTTTAGCCATTTGAATGTCTGGAACCTACATGCAGCCAGTGTGTGGACCTATATTTAACCTATGGAGTGTGAGGAACCTAGATATGTTTAAACTTTGCATTAGATATCATGTTTTTCAGTTTATCTGTTACATCAACAATTTTTGAAAACAAAGCTGGTAGTATAATTAATTCCAGTGAATTATTTGATGGTAATTGATCTGTTCCAAATAAAAAAAAATTATAATTAAATCCATTCAAATTGTACTAGATTGGTCCAAATTTTGCATTTTACTGCTCTTAAAAAATTTAAATCTTTCCAGTTGGAGTTTGTAACAAGACAAGTAAGCTCGTTTGACTGAAATGGAGACTTTCTTTCCCGAATTTCAAAGATAAAAGATAAGCAAGCTGTAATATTTTATAACAATTCAGTCCTGGATAATATATACCTAATGGTATATATACCCTACACTATCATTATGATTGCTCGTTTTCATAAATCTTCTATTTCCTGTTTATAATCTACTCACAGCGAACACCGATACTGATTTCCGTTCTGTTTGTTCCCTGACTGTTGCGACCAGAGCAGACATACACACCGGTGTCCATACAGTCTAGAGTGAGTAGGTGGGTCAATTTTGTTGTCATGCCATTAGTCAGGTCATCTGTGGTTTCTTTTTTGGTCAAGGTCAGAGTGGGGTCAGGATTCCCTTGACCAGAACATTTCAACTCAAGGTTGTCTCCCTTATTGAATATGGTCTGTGCTGGTTCCAGGGTAAAGGTGACTTCTGGGACATCTTGGGAAAGTCAGAACACAAATTCTATTTCATAAGTTTGTTTTTTTGCTCTCTCTAGGAAAATTTGGAAAATGACGATTCCAAACCAGCAATTACCATGCAGTTTGGAAATTTTCAGAGCTTGAAACAAAAAACAAAACAAATAGATCAGAATCTCACTCAGCTTTAGTCTGATATCAGCTGTCTGATATTACCAGTGAAAGGTAAAGAGTTAAAACAAAGATCTAGCATACATGTTGGTGTAAATAGGATCTACTTTTGTTCTCATTTCCAAAATACGATTACAAAACGTAAGCTATCTAAGTAAATCAAAGAAAAAAAATGATAAGGGATTTGGAAAGATCAAACGGAAAAGCTCGTCTTACATGTTAGGGTCAATATAAGGATCACCGCGAATTTACACTTTTTGCCATAATGATGGCTTGACATTGTACTAATATAAGGCATTGTATTCACATAATGGAGAAATTTGGATTACCGTGATATTTAATTCCCTATGGGCATCATTATAAATCTTGTTTTTTTTTTATTCTAAAATAGCCTTTTCATAATGCAGTGTTCTAAGTGTCAAAAAATCGATTTCAGATATTATGCTAACAGAATATTTGCTGCAATATCAGTTGGAAGCAGATTACCCGGGAACCAAAAGTGCAGAATTTATTATATATAAAAAAAATTAAAAAACACAGCCGGTTGAGATATTTTTGACCTATACAATCAAATGCCAAGAAATGTTATGAGACGTACAGTCTTTAGAAATTTAAAATGACCAGTTAATCTGAAATAAAATGCTTTGAAAATCAATAAGAATTACATATAACTTTTTCTTCACTAGCACGTACCACAACAAGTAATTTATAAAATCATGATATGAAGGGAAATCCAATAAAATTGCTTCAATGAAATAGTCCTTTGTCTACCAGCAGTTTGTCGAATGTAAATCATCTCTTAAACAGGAAGGAGCTATTGTTATCTATGAACTAAGTTGTTGCCCTGACCTCTACAGCATACAGTCGTGCAATCTTTTAACCTCACCATTGGAGTTTCAAAATTTAATTAAGATGAAATTCAATCATTTTTAGTTTGATCCAAAGTTTTCCTGGATGCAGGTAGTAGACAGT
Source organism: Elysia crispata (assembly GCA_033675545.1). NCBI lineage: Eukaryota > Metazoa > Mollusca > Gastropoda > Plakobranchidae > Elysia > Elysia crispata. The sequence goes on along the minus strand of JAWDGP010000171.1, from coordinate 13,198 downwards.
ATTTAGATGAGAGAAATACAAAACACCATTCATTTAAATAAAATAAATTCGCTGATACATATCAGGAAGCACATGCTGCAGTTTTGTGCAAAATATTTACAGAATATGTTAGACATGAAATATGGCATGGTAGCCCGGGGTGCAGCAGCTCCCAATAACTTCCAGAAGATCTCTGAAACACAAACTTTAAATCTGTGCCTGATGATAGAGAGCCTTGATGTCCTCTCCAATTCTAGCAAAGGAATCAGAAATTGGTCTACAATCTATGGATAAAAAGAACTCCAAAATCTTTTCTCAGTAATCTTTATCTTAAAAATCATCCAATGTATTCAATGATGCCACAAAGGCAATCAAAAGATAAAGAAACGATAAATATTTTACGGCAAAAAATCTTCAAACAAAACCAGAAATACCAACAACTGATAAAGAAGCAATTCAAGTAGTCAACGTAGAGCATTGCAATTCTACGGAGAAGTTTCTGACCTTAATAAAGACATAAAGGCTGACTTAATTGTTGAATAGCTGAAGAAAATAACCTTCACCGGCAGAGGAAGGTGTAATAAGTAGAGGAGGATTAGTATATATATATATATATATATATATATATATATATATATATGATATATGTCGCAACTCTGTCGTAACTCTGGTTTTGCAAATTTTACAGGAGGAACAAATAACTTAATAATTTTGTAACTAGTGGTCCAATATGATTCATTTTCAGGTGAAATGTATTTGATTCACCTTTACACATTTTGATTGTGTATTTTTGTTTTTAAAATGTAAATATTTTGTGTAATTCAACTTACGATATTTTATTCAACAAAAATTCACACGTAAACAATCGTATCTAAAGTTACGATAACCTTCATAGATAATTTTCACACGTATACTATCGTATGTTATAGTTACGATAGTTTACGCTTAAATTTTATGTCTTATAGACGAGTTAGGACAATAATAATAAGCAGTATTAAGAAAGAAAATAGTAGCAACACTTTAATAATAATTGTTTTAAGCGTAATATAGAATTTTTAACAAATTTTGCCCATGTAATTTAAGGATACATGTTTTACTAAAAATGATTAGAGCGTGTTTAGAAGGTTATCATATGCATAAATTTCAATTTATACAGTCGCATCATTTATACTTTGACCATTGATTGAATCAAGGACTTTAAAGGTTGGATTTAATTTTCAACACATTAAAAAACTGGTGATGGGTTTTTGGAATAGCTTGACTTTAGAATTAGGGTCATTATACTTTACTATGTCTATGCCAGGACGCTTTCCATTATTTCGAACATTGAGCTAAATGCACTTTAAATGCACCTTTGTCTGCACTTTCTTCCCTAATTCTTTTTGACATGTTGAGACGATAGTGTGCACCATTAAATTCATACTGAATATGTACAAAGTCGGGGTCTTGACTAGTCAACGTCATCGATTTGATGTTAAGTCACTTCATCTTTTGTCGGTTTTCAGGTAAACAATTTCAGATTTGAGGCAATCTGTTTGAAGAAGAAAAACCGAGATTCGTCAGGTTTCTTTACAATATAGTTCTGTCTCAACTGCTTTGCCGCACTGCTAACTCCTGGCCACTGAGAAGCGGTAGAAACATCCAATTGCCTTTTCACTCTTTCTATTGTTGCATGCACACTGTCCGTCTTATTCTTGCTGTGGCCCTTTATTAAAAAAAATGTGCTCAATTTCTGTAAAGTTGAATTTGTTCAATGCAAACCAAAGCATCTCCAAAAGATATCTATTCCTGTTCTGCCCGTCACATGAATCTGAATAGAGTTTTAACATGAGTGACTCCTTTCTCACACACCAAGCAAATAATTGTAAGCACATGAACCTATCTCAATTGACCATCTTGCAGCTATTCCTTCATGTCAAACGTTGCTGGTAGCTTGACCTGGTCCAAGATCAAATATTGAAAGCTTGTAGGTATTGAGCTCTCTCTTATAATACAGTATTGATGCATTGGAATGAGGAGTCATTAACACTTCCTGAAAAACAAATTGAAAGTTTTGTTTTGTCTTGCTGGCCTTCTTCTTTATCTTTAGAAAGTTTTTATTTCACTTTCATTTTGTTCCAGCGGTGTCCATCATACTGCACTTGCTGTTCCACCTTTTCTGCATCCGTCATATTTTCAAAATGGACGCAAAAGTCACAACTGTCTATGCTCGGGTCGTGAAAACCTACATCAAACTCTGTCCTAAATATTTCACAATATGAGGTGGAGTAAACTGGTTCTGCTCCAACCTTTTTCCTCTGTCTTGGTAGAGGCGGTACATTTTTGACGAGTTCAATTGATGCTCCTAAGTACATGCTCTGAGAATCTTTACTGCAGTAGTGACACTCTACACTGGGAAAAGATGCGATCTGTTGACGAATGATATTTTTTTCCTCTGCTGACGACGGAGTTTTCTTTGAATGGCGGCCTCTCATATCAGGAAGAATATGACCACCCCTTTTTTTTTTCTTAAGGGCAGTAAGTTAATACTGCGCGCTTATTCCCAAGGTGTCCAAGAACATAGTTTTCTACATAGCTTGCTTCAGTCCTTCTATCTCCAAATGGTATTTTAAACTCTTCTGGCGCCTTGATGGTACACCACTTGCCATTTTGCTCGACTCTTCCACGTTGGTGCACACATAGCCTCTCCTTTTGTGAATGTCCCCATTACGCCAAAAGTAATGTAATACAGGCTCCTTGTGATCCTTACCGATACGGTCTTGGCACCTCATTCTGCACTTCTCACCACATACAGCCTTCATTATCTTTTTAAGAATGTGTCTGTTCTCTCTATTCACATAAGCTTCTCCTATATTTAGAGCTCTTTTTCTTTTGCTGTCCTTCCAATTAGCTTCATTACGTTTCCTTTTTCTTCTCCTAGTTGGAGGTTCGACATCAGGGCTAGCCAGAATGCTGGAGTCCGGTGTATGTTCAGATGTCGGGGATGTGTAGGAAATGTCAGCACATGAGGCACCGGTTGTGTCATTTGCTGACATAGAGTTTATCACTGAGTACACGGCGAATGAAGGTGTAGGTGCCGCCTCTTGGTCACGACTACTGTCATTCTCGATTTCAGCGTTCCTGAGTTTTGATGTTTGGCCTCAACTCAGTTTCCTGAGCTACGACTCTCATTGCATCGATCGAAACTTGCATGTATTTTAGAGGAGATGTAGACGAAGTGTGGTGTTGCTCTTCCTCTGGGAGCACAGGAGGGTGTTGAGTGCCTTGAACTGATACATAGTCCGGATCGGTGTCTGAGTAACATCTCAGAGGGATATCACTGAGGCTTCCACTGGAATGATGTTGTTGTTGTTGATTTTCTTTTTCTTCATCTTCTACTGCTTCTTTTTCCCCTCCTCCTCTTCTTCTACAACAACTACTACTACTACTACTACTACTACTACTACTACTACTACTACTACTACTACTACTACTACTACTACTACTACTACTAATGCTGCTGCTTCTGCTGCTTACTACTACTACTACTACTACTACTACTACTACTACTACTACTACTACTACTACTACTACTACTACTACTACTACTACTACTACTACTACTACTACTACTACTACTACTACTACTACTACTACTACTACTACTTCTACTACTACTTCTACTACTACTGATAAGTTGTGTTGGACTATCGGTTTTTGAAATTTTACGTGAATACCACCGTGACTCGGGTGTTGGCTGACTAAAGGGCATTTTTATTAGGCATTTTGTTTGGCTCTTACTATCTCCTATTGAATCCAAATAGAAAAGCAAAAACACCACACTTGGAGGACAACTTGGTAATTATAAAGGAACCGAAAAGGACTCGTGTGTCTATGTTAATAGTGTGAAACAGGGTCTAACAAGAGACAGACAAACAATTTTATAACTACGTAACTAAAAAAAAGAAACAGCACAAGTAAAGATTTAATATATAAACGTTTCGCCTTTAGTGTGGATTTCTTAGATTGTGTATAGAAAAAAATGACTTTAACAAGTTATACAAAACATTGGGAGAGCTGGGCTCGGACGGGACAAATGATTGTTTGGGGGAGGGGCAGTGCGCAGAATTCTTCAAGGTTCAGTACAATGGCTAGGGATGATGATGGCAGAGGGCGTGACCTCGTTGAAATGAGGGTAAGATAAGGCTTGAGTTCCAAACACGCGCTGGTTACACACAGAACCCAGTACTGAATTGTTTGTTCTTCCAATTCCCATGGAAATCGGCATTGAATTGTTTTTTTCTTCCATGCTCCATGGAAACCAGCCACCATTTCATCTATCAACAGTTCCTTCGATTAATAATATACAATCTGGATTGATAGAACAAGAGACTCAAGAAATGATTCCATTTTTTTTCTTGCTTTTCTGCATCTTTTCCGCCCGCATGAAGACAGATGTAATAGAAGGATCCAAACCTTCTTCTGGACATTATGGTGTGAATCTGTGAGGTTTTCGGGATCAATTGCTTATGTTTGTGAGACATGGAAACATCCATCTTTTGTCACCTGGCTACAATTCATTAAGAAGGAGAAACGTCTCGGTGGATTGTTTTTCCTAAGTTATGCTGCTTAATCATTGACTTTTTTTCAGTATCATTGATTATTTCGTTATTTAACAACTGAAAGAAACAGCCCAGTGCTCGAAAGTAATATCCAGTTGTATCTTCTTTAACGTCTCTCCACTCTAGTACTTGATGGCTATGTTCTACTTTGAGTCTATCTGGTTGTAGCTCTGCCATCTCTAGATCTGAATCTGGGTCTAGATCTAGATATTCACCTCTAGGTCTAGTTGTTTCTTCAGACTACTTTCCAGCAAGATTAAGAGTACGATGAGGAAACTTCTTTTCACTGGTACAGGACAACGCCCCTTTTTGTTCCTACTTCAGTCTCAGTATTACTGTTGTCAGATTCAAAATCACTACTAATTCTAGATTTACCTGTTCTTCTCTTCATAGATTTAAGTGAATGGTCATTAAACATTATTCCATACTCTTCACCATTCATTTAAGCTGGCATTGTATATACTGCAGCTGTTGAAAATCTTTTGAGGCGCTTCTTTATTTCCATAGTTTCAAAGAAGGTAGATTGAGATCTACTCTACGAAAGAAAGACTCGGGAATCTAACAAAATTCTCAAAAACAACTGATTCCAGCGCTCAAACTTGGTGAAAAGGAAGAACAATTTGAATCTTGAGCATGCACGTTCACCTACCATCGTACTTTTCGTACTTCACTCTAATTCTAATATAATAATCCTGAACGGGGAAACTCTAAGTAATATAACTTGAGACAGAAAAAGCGAATTAAAATAATGAATCTAGCAACACCAACCTATTTGATGAGCTGGGTCGAAAGTTCACCGAGGTAAACATACACCATGGGCACTGCAGGCTGAAAACTAAATCAACCCTGATAAACAGCCGTGATTATCACTAGTGATGTACTCACATAAAACATCGACAGTCAGTCGTGTTTCCTTGTTGCTATAGCAACCAGAGTCTTGCTGGCTTGTGCAGGTACACACAGCTGCATTCATCTCCCTGGTCAACTGGTCAGCCTTGAAGCTTAGGGCAGCAGTGTGTCCAGCACCAGTATCAACCAGTTGACCACACTTGAGCTGGGTAGTGTGTGCAGCAGGGTAGCCCCCCTCTACACGACATGTGACATCACCAGAGTAGCCCTCAATCAGTGTTACAATGTTTGACCGGCTGACCCCTTGAAAGGATTTACTGCCCACTGACATCTGAGGTGGGGCGGGTGGGGGCTCTGGGTCAGACAGAAACAGTCGCTAGAAGACAAGTTTTTTTTTGTTTCATCGAGCTTTGTGTGTCAATGTATAGAAATTCAAATACTGGCCTTCTTTGATGCTATCAAGTGAAATGTTATCAATGGCAGCTGTTACAAACAAATTTATTTTGTTGGTGACTAAATTTATGATAATATAAATACATTCATGCCCTGAAAAAGAAACTTCTTCATATTATAAAATGATGAGGAATTTGCAAAAGACACTGAAGCCCTGTGGATAATAAAAAATGCGTTAAAGAAATGACCAATGATGACAGCTCTATGGATTTAAATTCATAAAACAAACTGTTGATTGTATTACACGTTGGCCATAGCTAGAGGCAGAGAAATGTGCAGGACAACTAGAAATCAGACCCATCGACAAGGTTATTTACGTAGCAAACTAAATCTGAGTCTTGATCAATAATTGTATCTCTTCTTAAAATTCTTTACATCATCCGACAGTGTCATTTTTTTTCCTTTGGTGTTAATAGTAAGGTCTATATCCTTGAAGGAGAGAATATATTCAGTTCAATCAGGCAACTAAGATACTTTATTTATTTAACAAAATGAAGGAAAGTATTAGAGTTTCTTGTATATGATAAAATTATTTCAGAAAAATTCATTAATCCCTACGCTGTGTAGATTTTAAAAAATTTGCCTATCCAAAAATAACCATCCTTGATGTTAAAAAGGTTAATTTCCCCAACCTCCAACTCACTTATGTAGATAATATTAGTCCCCTTATCATGCCAGGTGTTTAAGACAGTGTTGGTCACTCTACAGGTCACCTGATACTCCCCACCAACGTCTGGACTGAGAGAGAACTGGCTCTGGTAGTAGCTACCATCATTACTGACTGTCTCAGGATCAAACTTGAGTCCGTTAGGAGAAAAAGAGAAAGTTGGTTCAGGGTTGACATTCTCTTTAGAGATACGACACGTCACCTGGGCTTGGTTGTTGCTGTTGTCACAGATATTGACGGTGTCTGGGGTAGATTCCACCTCTACAGAGTCTGTGTCAATAACTGAGAGGATAAAATGTTGATAGTGAACATGGTGTTCCATGTATTTTTCAAATATATAAAGAAGTTGTTGAGATTTTGTTTATAAAAACAATGGCTGACAATAAACAACATATAATAGACCGATTTCAAACTTGATTCGAAAAAAAAATCCTGAATGTAGCACAGAGGACCAGGTGACAGGACCACCACTGGATAAGAGCTGTCCTATCGATTTCATTTTATTTTTTATTTTAAATAGAAAAAAAATATTGTAACCAGCTTCTACTTTTTTCAAAAATGTAAGACCCAAACTAAACCAGACACAACACTACTAGAATCATGCTTAGACCTAAGGCACACAGCAATGGATAAATCTTCAAAAGTAAAGAAAATATTTATACTTGCGTCAGAAGACTGATGATATTTTAAATTCAAAACATTAACAAGGAATACCCGAAGACATCTTCAATTTAAGATTGATGGCCTGTTTACAAAACTAAAAATAGAAAAAAAACTAGCATAATTGATATACTAACGAGATCATTCTGTTATATTGAGTCTCGTAAGTTTTCCCTTAGCCATTCGATTTGCTGACATAAAAGAAATCTATAACATCATCTAGATAATAAATCTGAAAACCAAAACTTTATAGTTAAAACACCGCCACTTTAGCGATACTTTAGCAAGAAGTAGGTGACAGGTCGGGGTTAATCACCTGATGCCAATGCGAGGTCGGCTGCAATGCTGGCATGCACGAATCTTTTGCTACAGTACACGTAGTTCATTTTAATGCAAACAGAAATATTCATTGAATTATCTTTTAACTTGATCAACCGCTCATTAAAGTAATAGTAAAAAAAAAGTCTCTCATGAAAAAAAAATTGTAAAATGAGCTTTGAAACAAACTTTTATATCAGTCAAGTAATAATTCTGAAAAATTCACGTGTTTACTTAGTTAATTAAAATCATTAAGTGACTGCTAGCGGACAATCAGCTGCATAAACTTAAAAAAAATTTCAGTCAATAAGAAAAATATTTTTCTAAACACTTACGCAAAAATCATGTCTTCAGCACAAAAACTGGGTAGAAGAGCTTAGTCCAAACATTTTTTTTTTAATTTTTACAACAGCGTATGTTACTCCATCGATTTAGAGTATGCAAACAAGGAGCAACGTCGAATAATAAAAAAAACAGTTTAAAAAAGATGGCATTGGAAGGCACGAAATAATTTTACAATAATAATAAAAAATAACTAAACATGTCTTGATGTGTAGAATGGTGTGACAAAAAGTTATTTTACGGTGATAATAAATTATAATTTATATGGCTAAGTGCTTGGAATGGTGTGACACAAACTTGGTTTAGATAATACACTACATAGACTAGATGCATGGACTGGTGTGAATAAAACTTGTTTTACAGTGATAAAAATTTAAATGACTAGAAGCGTGCACTCTTGGTACGACACAAAGTTATTTTATAGTGATAAAAGATAATAATATACATTTATAATAATTCATAAATTCATAAGGTTATCTGCTATTAACAGTCAACCGAGAAAGAATATTTAGAAGGTGTGAAGACAAAATGTGATGCATTTTACTCTCACTATTTAAAATTGCTAAAAGCCTTAAAGGCTTCTGTGTGTGCTAATGTTCCATGTGAAGTATCTATTCCTTGTACCCCAGGCAAGCCCAGTCCTAATCAATGGTGCAAAATATGTGGAGTGCAATAGTGCTTCAGAATGTAATGTTTGGGAATTATTTTATTTTGAAACTGCCTCCTGTATGTGGTCAAGGAATTATCAATGGTTGTCTCAATATCTATGACTGACTGTTCCTTTACATAATTTGTATGTGAAATATGTTTAATATGTTCCTTTACAGAATTTCTATGTGAAATGTGTGTATTTTCCTTTCCAGCCTTTGCATGTAAAATATGTTCATGAACTTGAGCAAATTCATCCTTTAATTGATCACCCTAGAGTTTTAGAGTGACTTACAAGAAATTGTATATGAACAGGCTTGGGTCCTAAAGGTGATTATAGTTGTGGGCTATTCATAATCGTATGGTTTCGAGTATATGTGACACTGGTGGCCAGGAAGTGATCTACTCTGCTATGCTTGAGGTGTAATTCTGTGTTGAGTAAGAATGGGGTCTAATGATGAAGCTACTGGTCCTGGTCTAAATTCTAATTCTGCCTCTTCTATTTGTGATCAAGCATTTTCAGTATTTTTTTCTTCTCCCCTATGTCTATTCTTGGCCCCACTCCTCTCACTAAAAACAAAACTCTCTTGCTCTGTGTGAAGTTTTTCTATCAATATTTGTGCTTGCTGCCTCCTCACCCCGTGTGTTTTCAGTTTTCCCTAAGTCAATCAGGTGTTGACCTTCTTCTTTTTGTCATTTTCACGTCAATAACGTGAGTGGCTTTCTCCAGATGTTTGTGATCTTTTAAAACTATTCCTAACAGAATGTGTAGATAGGGTGTGCTACTTTATTTAGCTCTGCCTTAATTAATGGTGGGTGCTTCCTTTTGTTATAACTAGCAACTTATATATTGCTACAGTGCTATACAGTTGTATTTCCACTCTGTGTTTGGTAAGCTGTGATCTCAGAAAATAGTGTGTCTAATGTTCTTATGCTGAAATCAACTTTGTCTTTACTATGCTTGGAGCGCCGCGGCATTAAATACGACACACAACGGAAGGTACCTTGGGGTCCTGAGAAGCCGTAGAATTTACAGAGAAAGTCATAGTCCCCATTTAGAAAAGAAGTTGATTTTCTATCGCCACATATCAGAGTGAAGACCAGCAAGCTCATCCCTAAAACTAATCTCCAACAACCTAGCAATATTTTGATAAGAATTCCGAACAGATTCTAATGCGATCACTCTTGTGTTTTTGCTGTGACTTGGGCTTTCACGTGTTTGTAATTTGGAGTGTGAACGTTAGTGAACTTCTACATGTACCATGATCTGTCCCAATCTTAACCCAAACCTCACAATCTGGTATGTATTACTAAGCCAGGTGAGCATGTTTTTCTCGTCATATAAATCTAACAATCTATATGAATCTGTTCTATTCTGCCATATGTCTCCTAAAAATCGTTCCCTTCTTCACCTAAAATGTTTTCTTCTCTACCCTAAAGAAATCAGAAACTAATTCCTTAGACAGTCCCCACATGTAGTGCTCACTCTGAAGCTGAACCCCTAAACCCTTCAATAGTATTCTATGTTTCCTTCCCTGTCTCCATCTCAGTCCTAGCTCTTCTTCCACGGTTAAAGTTTGTTCTCCTCTTAGTTTTAACCTGTGCTTCACCCCTTCCTTCTTACAAATCTCGTTTCTTCGACCTGATGGAAATCTTTCAAGCTCTAATGTCTGCACCTCTGTTGATCGTTACTTCCGCTGCCTGTGTCTGCTAGTGGTACATAAAATGTTGTGTCGTCATTTTCTAAATTATCTCTAGTGAGAGGATTATATAAATGTCTTGTATTATCATGTTGACATGATTGATGGGAATCTTCTCTATCTGTTTCTTTGCTATCACTGGCGTTCTGGTATCTACTAGTACTACGCTGATTTCGTTATGTTTATGGTCATCTGTCAACGTTTCAATTGTGTCTGCAAGTGCAAGCGGTGTATCTAGTGTTGTGTTTTCAATCTGTAAATAGTGGCTACTGGTATGAGTGTCTGAGTGAGCTTTATTTTCAGTAAGTTTTCTCTTGGTCCTAGCCCTTTTTATAGTTTTCACATTTTCTCTATGTTTGTCTTACATTTATGACAAACATATTTTGAAAAAACAGTCTTTGTCCTTCCAAATGTCTATCCCGAACACCAGGTGCTGGAGAATATCATCACTAAGATCAATACTTGAGTAAAGGCTTTTTGCATTGTTTTATGTACTTCTTTGTTAAATTCAGTTGGCCACATGTCGGCACATTTCATTCACATTTTAATAGCGAAGATCTTTCATAATGATGTTACAAAATTAAAGTAAAAATTGTTTATGGTTGTTGAGGATATAAACCTTTTTATATCAAAAAGAGAAATAATATTTAAAAATCAATGAAGAAAAAAATAATTTGTATGCATCCTTTATCTGTAAGTGTCTTAATAAGTTGATACAATGGAAGTAAATTTATAAAACTTAATAAACAAACTAAGAGGCAAAAACAAAATTCTAAAACAAAACCTGTGAAAGATAAAAACACGGGAATTTCACAAAAATCACAAGGCAGAGTTAATATATCTAAAGTCAAGAAGAAACTGATGTGAATTGTTAAAAAAGTTCCAGTGGCAGAGCTGTAACAAGGAAAACTTCAGCCCTTCCTGTTGTGCCCCAGGTTTTTATCATAATAGTGTTAGGCAGAGATGACTTCTTGGAATTATGTTAAGAAATATTCTACTGTTTAAAGATCAGTATATTGCAAGAAAAACAAAGTTGGTTGTTTGAGGAAAAAAGAAAGTTAATACTAGGTCATTATTGATAATGCCCACCTTAATATTTCTTGGCTGCACCTAAAAATAATCACCAACATCACTTTTTCTATCAACTGTGGAAATAAATAATGCAAAAAGCTCATTCTGCCTAAGTCATATTGATCATGGATAGCTGGTTTTGATACAATAAAACATAACCTCTGACCTTTTAGCACAATTTCCTGCAGCATAGAGTTCAGCAGATGTACCAGTTCTCTATATCTAGAAAAAAATTATATTGAACCAAATCTATCAAGCACATTTTAGAGAAATAACCTTCTTGTAATCTTCTCTATGTTTTCTCACATGCAAACTTTGCTTTGAGAGTTGATCCCAGCCTCCGCCCTAAGTCAGACACTGCTTCACATGTGTAGGTCTGTACAGATTCAGGATCTGGGGAGAGAGGGATGAAAATATGGTGAGATTACTGAGACAGTCAAGGCAAGGTCAAGGTAGATCATAAGGCTAGAGACACCAAGACGTAAAACAATCAACATGGAACACCAGGCTGGTAAATAACCGTTACAGTGTAGACTATTAATTCCTAGCTGATTGTCCCAACATGAAACACCCAGCAGCTATAAACGTCTCGGTGTAGCCAATTAGGTGAGAGCTGATTGTCCCAACATGAAACACCCAACTGGGATAACCGTCACGGTGTAGTCAATTAGGTGAAAGCTGATTGTCCCAACATGAAACACCCAACTGGTAAAACTGTTACTGTGTAGCCAATTAGGTGAGAGCTGATTGTCCCAACATGAAACACCCAACTGGTAAAACTGTTACTGTGTAGTCAATTAGGTGAGAGCTGATTGTCCCAACATGAAACACCCAACTGGTAAAACTGTTACTGTGTAGTCAATTAGGTGAGAGCTGATTGTCCCAACATGAAACACCCAACTGGGATAACTGTTACTGTGTAGCCAATTAGGTGAGAGCTAATTGTCCCAACATGAAACACCCAACTGGTAAAACTGTTACTGTGTAGCCAATTAGGTGAGAGCTGACTCCTCATCAGTGCCAGATATCTCTGGGATAAAGAAGATGATTGAACAAGACCTGATTTCTGTAACTTAAAATGCAGGTTTTGTTCATATTTTTAGCATATAGCAGCTTATATCTCAATCAATATCCCTCACAGATTGTGATCCAGTGTTTTTTTTTTTTGTATCCAGCCATTACAGCATCTCTTGATTTCCTGGGCAGGTTGGATAACAATATGCGCAACCCCCTGAAGTGCTAAGTGGCACTTAGAGACCCCTACTCCCCATTTAAAAAATTCTTACACAATTAAATTCCTTAATGATGAAGTGCTTATCAGACCACCCTCAGGACATATATCTAACACTTTCAATTTCTCAAACATATTGATTTTCGCATTATGTTTAAGTATAAAGAGCCCACAATCTCGATCCTCAAAACACAACAGTCAGGACTTTGGTTGATAAGAATAATGCAGCTCTCTCAGAAAGACTAAAGGCAATCAGATACATAGTCTTGTGAGTTGATGGCAGCAGAAATTGTAACACTGTTGATTTTGATTACTGAAATACAAGAATAAACAAGTAAAAGTGCACAGAAACATAAATAAAAAAGGGGGAGGGGTGGACTGCTCAATGGGATGTTGAAATGATTCACTGAAATAATAGTGATATTAGTCCCGTCTCATGTTACATATCCTATACCTTCTACACCATGTTATCATTTTCTGGAATTCGTTGAAAAAATGGTGTATAGGGTCAACTATGATTTGTTTAGTCGATGTTTTTTTTTCGTTTTGTTTTTTTATCTTTTTTTTTCTCTCCTGTCTCTTAGATAGTTTGCCTCATAAACAAGTGATTGGATCGTTCCAAAGCAGTGACGAACTCAAAGGTCAATTCTTATACTTGATCCTGTTTTCCTTATATTGA
>JAWDGP010000170.1:0-13286 GCA_033675545.1 Elysia crispata | reverse complement strand
TAAACTGTCTTCTCTATTTACATTAAATGTATATTTGCGAACAAACCAACATGTAAAAGTGCATATATCCCTGTACAGAAATTCATGGGCTACATGGACAGTTTAAGGAAAATGCGCGTCTAAAACTAGATAACTATTAGATATCGATAAGACTAAATCTAGATCTGGGTCCAAGCAAGTCAAACTTTGATTTATTGTGAATGTGTGAGGTCAACGATCAAGTTATCTTAATAACAAACCTGCTTTTACTTATCGGTACTAATTTATATATCTTAATTTGATACAGAGCGCTACAGTGCATGAGAAATGGCATGAGTGAGTTGTAGGCCACAATAACTCTTTTCATCCATAAAATTTCATGATACTGAGTGGTACTTTACTACTAGTAAATATAACTGTGACTTCTTTTAAGAATGAAGCAATCTAAAAGTTATTGCTAGTGTTCCCATGTTGATGGCGCCATTTAAGAACAGAACCAGAAGCATACATATATGAAACCAGAAACATAAATCTCAACTGAAGATGTGGGAGTCGCACAAAGAAAAAATTAGGTATCAGGACTGAACTTGTGTACATAACTGAAGGCACTTTACCAAATTTTATAATCAAAATACAATTTTTACGGACCACTCACTGCACCCATGTTATATGCAATTTACAGGTGCTGCAGCAGCCCTGAATAAGCCCACTGCCCAGTTCCTGTCTGGACCCAAATCTGACACTAGATGACACAAGACACACGAGTCCTGAAATCTGCATATGTAGTATAATCAGTACCTACAGTACATTATGCACTTGTTATAATATTACATGTACTAAGGAAGATAACTCTTAACCAAAGATTTGAATATAAATGTACATTGTTTGTGCCTAGCCCGCCAGTTCTGTGTTCTGCCGAGGTAGTCATTTGGTCTACAATAAACGATCATATCAAGGAACTGACATTGTTTGTCTTGGTATTACCGGGAATATTACATGGTGGCAGCGGTAAACACACCAAGATAGTATAGTACTTTGTGTTTTACTAAATTTCAAGCCTTCTAAGTACCAGATCTGAGCCTTGGTTTTTAGATCTAGATTTTTAAAGAGAAAGCCTTGAGTCTCTTATAAGTATCTGACACTACAATTGTCAGGACAGATCTAGATCTAGTTTAATAATAATGGCAGACTCAAATCCAAGTTCCTTGACAGGGGAACCTGTTCGCCGTCGGGACATGAACTTACCCTTGCCCAAGCCATTCGATGGCACAGCGGAACAATGGCCTAAGTGGAAAATTCGGTTCCACAGGTACCATCTGTGTTCAGGGTTATCTCATAGGTCCCAGTCCGAACAGGTCAGCGCTCTGCTATATGCGATGGGCGATGTTGCAGACGACATTCTGTCAATCTTGCGCATCGATGAAACAACAACATCTTATACAGAATTAATTGATCTCATGGACGGCTATTTTAATGCCCGCAAGAATATCATCTTCGCCAGAGCAAAGTTTAATAAACGGATTCAGCAGGCCGGTGAGTTGATAGACCAATTTATTCAGGACCTGCATCGCCTGGCTGATGATTGCAGCTACCATTCGTTGAAAGATGAATTGATTCGTGACCGGATTGTCGTTGGAGTCCGCGATGACGAACTTTCTAAAACAATGCAGGCCAAGACAGACCTAACATTAACTGAAGCAATCCGTCTCAGCAGGCAGGCAGAGGCCCGAACCGAAAGCCAAGGCCTGCTCAGACCTAGGGTCGAAGTAGTAAGGAGCCAAAGACAACTCACTAAGAGTAAACATCAAGCATCAAGAGGCCCAACTTCAAGTTCTACACATAAAAAGTGTGGCTACTGCGGAAAGACTCCACAACACAAGAGGGACAAATGTCCGGCCAGAAATGCTACATGCCACAAGTGTAACAAAAAAGGACACTATAGTTCTGTTTGCAGAACAGGTGCGGTGAAGGAGATAATAGAAAACGACCTAAGCGATGACCAGACAGATGATTTCCTTGGTACTGTCGAAAGCAAATCATCTTCATCTTGGACGTCAGTTCTTCAGATCGACGGAAGAGAAGAAAGATTCAAACTAGACACAGGGGCAGCCGTGTCTGTTGTAGGAAATGGTCATACCTATGGACGTAAACTCCAGCCCTGCGACAGGATACTGAAGGGGGCAGGCGATTCTCCTCTCAAGGTGTCAGGATACTTCATCTCAACGCTAAAATACAAAGGAAAGCAAATTCAAGAGAAGATGTACGTCGTTCCAGGGCAAAGCCAATCACTCTTGAGTGGCAGTGCATGCCTTAAACTAGGTCTTGTGGCAAGGCTCCATACACTTTCTAAAGTGCCTGACTTCAAAAAGGAATTTCCGGAGCTATTCAAGGGCCTGGGAAAACTGGCCGACCCATACACAATCCGTTTGCGGCCAGATGTGGAACCGAAATGCATATACACTGCCAGAAGAATTGCCCATCCACTGTTACCCAAAGTGAAGGCCGAAATCGATCGGATGATTACCGAGGGTGTGATTTCGCCAGTGGAACAACCGACAGATTGGTGCTCAGGGATCGTTGTGGTTCCCAAGCCTAACAACACAGTTCGGATCTGCGTAGACCTCACAGCCCTCAACCATGCAGTCTTGCGTGAAATTCATCCTCTTCGGTCAGTTGAAGAAAATCTCGCAAAGCTTTCCGGGTCCAAGATATTCACAAAATTGGACGCCAACAGCGGATTTTGGCAAATGCCGTTAGACCCAGAATCAAGACTCCTCACCACTTTCCTGACACCCTTTGGAAGGTTCTGTATGAATAGATTGCCTTTTGGCATATCATCAGCGCCAGAGATCTTCCAGTGCAGAATGTCAAAGATCCTTCACGACATGGAAGGTGTCATATGTCACATGGATGACATCCTCATACATGCTACCACGCAGAAAATACACGACGAGCGCGTTAGAGCAGTCTTGCAACGCCTTAGAGAATCAGGACTCACACTCAACGAAAAATGTGAGTTTTCGAGTTCATCAATGACCTTTCTTGGTCACGTCATTGATGAGAAAGGTATCAGGGCAGATCCTTCAAAAGTCAAAGGAATCGTGAACTTCCCAGAACCATCTAACGTCACAGAGCTACAGAAGTTTTTGGGAGTGATAAACCAGTTATCAAAATTCACCCCTGAATTGGCATCATTATCAGAGCCGCTTCGCCAACTCCTCAAGAAAAACACAGTCTGGATATGGGGTGATCCACAACAGAAGTCCTTCGAGACGATCAAGTCACTTTTGTGCTCAACTCCTGCACTTGCGCATTACAACCCAGAGAGAACTACAATCATTGCGGCAGATGCATCAAATGCAGGTCTCGGAGCTGTCCTCATACAAGTGCAGCCTGATGGTAGCAAAAGACCCATCAGTTTCATCTCTAGATCACTAACAGATGCAGAAAAGAACTATGCTGTCATAGAAAAAGAAGCTCTTGCGGCTACTTGGGCGTCGGAAAGATTTGGCGAGTACATTCTTGGTACTACCTATACGATTCAGACCGATCACAAGCCACTTGTATCACTCCTGGCAACAAAAGAGCTACATAAACTCCCGCCAAGGATTCAACGTTTCCGTTTACGTCTTATGCGGTACAACCCAGATGTTGTACACGTCCCTGGGAAGCAGCAAGTAACAGCTGATGCCTTATCACGTGCCCCAGGTTCAGAACCAACAGAGTCTGACATTGCTTTTGTTGATGACACGCTGCTGATGGCTAGACAGGCTATAGTAAACCTTCCAGCTTCGTCTACAAAACTACAGGACATCATTGCTTGCCAGAAGACAGACCCTGAACTAAAAGAGGTCCGTAACTATTGCAGCTTAGGATGGCCAGCATTCATGCCGCAAAATCCCTTGTTGCAGCTATACTGGGACAACCAAAGATACCTGACAATGGTAGATGATCTTCTGCTCTACAATGACCGTATAGTCATTCCAAGAGAAATGCGATTGGAGATGCTTGACAAACTCCACGAGAGCCATCTTGGGATTACAAAATGTCGAGCTCTTGCTCAAACATCCATCTGGTGGCCTAATATTACTTCCCAAATCGAGGAAATGGTAAAGAAGTGTTCGATCTGTGCGAAACTTAGACCCCCGCTAGGGAACCTCTTCTTGCATCCTCCTTCCCTGATCAGCCATGGTCAAGGGTTGCCATGGATCTCTTTGAACTCAAAGGAAAAACCTTTCTACTTGTGGTTGACTATCATTCTCGATGGCCAGAAATTAGAATCCTCGACCATCTCACTAGCAGCGCAGTCATCACTCGACTGAAATCCATATTCGCAACACATGGCATTCCCGATATTGTCATCTCTGACAATGGTCCACAGTTTGCGAGCACAGAGTTTCAGAAATTCACCAAAGAATATGGCTTCACCCATACTACCAGTTCTCCTCGA
The DNA here is from genome assembly GCA_033675545.1 of Elysia crispata. Classification (NCBI taxonomy): domain Eukaryota; kingdom Metazoa; phylum Mollusca; class Gastropoda; family Plakobranchidae; genus Elysia; species Elysia crispata. The sequence continues at coordinate 8,857 of JAWDGP010000170.1, read as the reverse complement.
TATCCCCAATCGAATGGAGAAGCGGAGCGTTCGGTGCAAACCGTCAAGAATCTCTTGAAAAAAGCAACGGATCCTTACATTTCACTTCTTCTTTACAGAGCAACACCCCTACAGAATGGCTTCTCTCCTAGTCAATTGCTCATGGGCAGAAAGCTAAAAACAAAGCTTCCCTCTGGATACGGGAATTAGCCCCTATTCACTAAAATACATTAACGCAACATACATTAGAAGTGTTGTTCTCAAAACACAACACTGACAAAATGCAAAGGTGAACTAAAAACACGAACACTAGGTGTTATCTGACAGAAGGATACATGGGTCACAATAATACCCCCTTCCTAAGTCTAATTAAATTAAGTTAAAAGAAGACGTACAGAGGAACAGAGATAAAGTTTAACAGTACCATAAATAACACTCTGTAGAACTTTTTCATAATCTTGGATTTTAGGTTACAATATGGCCTATATATTTGGTTTTGTTCAGAGCTACAGAAGTTACTTGGACATAGACTGTTACTTATGCATTTAGAATTCTTGATCTCTTCTTGCTCCTAAGATTTGATTGATATACTTGATCATAGAGGACATACCTTTTATTAATTACTATTGTCTTGACTCATAGACCTGAAATGTGTTATAGATCTAAAGTTAACCAGTGTTGTAAAAAATTTGGTTGATTTATCAAAGGTTTGGATGGGATGTAACTATTTCACTATTTAAGCGAACTATTGCCGACTTTGTTTCAAATTTTATGAACGTTAAAATTCCTATTAGCTTAGGGGGAAGATGTAGTATAATCAGTACCTACAGTACATTATGCACTTGTTATAATATTACATGTACTAAGGAAGATAACTCTTAACCAAAGATTTGAATATAAATGTACATTGTTTGTGCCTAGCCCGCCAGTTCTGTGTTCTGCCGAGGTAGTCATTTGGTCTACAATAAACGATCATATCAAGGAACTGACATTGTTTGTCTTGGTATTACCGGGAATATTACAGCATATGCCAGAAAAGTTACACTCAGGAGCAATGATACATCAACCACATTTAACACTTATAATCTTTTTACAGATCATTTTACCTCAGATTTGCTTTCAAATATTCTCTGGAATTTCCTCAGCCCTTGAATGTGTGTCTTGTTAGTAAACACCTTTTCATTGAGCTGGATTTGAAAAAAAAAATAGACAAAAAAACAAGTTTAATTTCATACTGATTGAATACAGAACGATTACGTGCATATCAATTTGCCTCCAACTGATAAACTATTTTCTTTAATTTTCATAATCATTATGAAATGATATCTCACAAAGATAAAGGCTCCGTATTTAGATCCTATCAGGTCTTTTCAAAAACCAGAAAGCATTCATATGTTCTCTTGTATACATAACATGTTTCAGAAAAGAAAATGTTTTGTTCTTTTAATTTGTTGCACTTGGACAGTATTGTCTATGACTTGAAATTTTGCATCTTTGATTTATTGGTTTTAATTTGGTGAGTCCTTTTCAATCATTGAGGTTCCTAAAGCAAATTAGTGGGTGTGTTGTTCAATTTTTTTTTGATGAATGAGAGTCCTATCAGTCTGCTTTAAGTTTTGAGTAATAACATAAAGCTGACTAACGCTCTCATTCATCCTTTTATAAGATTTTTTTTTTATGTGCTGAGAAAAGGGGTAAAATTCCTTTTTATTTTGTATTTGATAATTCCATTCCACACAGAAGAATGTCTATGGCATCCATAGAGCTCAGCTCTAGGATAGGAATCATTGTTTGACAGAGAAAACATTGAGGACAACAAGAAGAATTGAAAGCTGGTTATACCTTATTACTTCTAGAGTGAGACAACAAGAAAAATGCTCTACTGGTGTACTAAAGAGCAATGATAAACCCTCAGAAACACAGGAAATAGGACATCTTGAAAAACTTCAGGCTCTGCAGCACACTGAAGAAACGAAAGTTTGCATCTGATTTTTTTTACACTTGCCCTTTAGCATTTGCGTGTGTGTGTGTGTATTTGTCTACATCTCTCCACATAATTTTATATTCTAAACATTGTCAGAAGGTCAGGAAAGAAAACTCTACCAAAGAGAAGAAAACTTGGTACATTTGCAGCTAAGATATTAATTTAAGAGCAATGAATGATAAATTTGACAATCCTAGCATGAAGCAGTTGATCAATCTAAAGATGAGCACTTAATTAGTTTTAAACTTTCATTATTACTTTTTTTTTCTAAATAGTCGGAATTGGCTTTTTCATGTTCAAAATGTCCTTATTACTACCAGTATATCAACTTGTACTGTTTAATTTTAACAACAATCATCTATATAAAATAAAGAAGAAAAAAAAATTAATGGATAATTATATTTTAGACTTCATGTGTGGCAATTTCAGTTGTTTTACTTGTATATCAACCAAAAAGGTATCATCTATATTTTACCTCTAAAATATTATAATAAATCTATTTTTATAAAAAAAAATTAAAGACTTAAAGGCCTAAAGTATTAAAAAGGTATAAATGTACGTTTGATTTTTTTAGTCATATGATAGCTCTGAGTGTTCCTAAAATTTTGGCATAAAAAAAAGAGAAATAAGAGAAGAAAAAACAAAATCCAATATGAAAATAATTGCCTCCTTCACTTTGTCCTTCAACTTTTGGTTACTTGTAGTCAATTTGGTTACTTTGCTTGACATTTGATTTTGTGACCGTTTCATGTTCTGTAACTCTGATGTGATTTTTGAAATTTCATCAACACTTCCATTTGCCCCAGAATCTGAAGATGAGATGGTGAAGATATAAAACTATGAATTAATACTTGCAAGTAAAGCCAAATTTAGTAAAACCAAAATAGCAAAGAAGTTTCAGAGATTGGTTAACTTTAAGAAGGTTTTCAAGTAATCTTTCAAATGTGTTTAATACAAATAAGTTGAAAAATAAAGGTACATTTTTCGACGGCAAAAGACATCTATGTTTGTACAAGAGTGTCACAGAAGTGATGTTCCAGGAATGAAGGAGATAGAGGGATTATAATGAAATTTTTTACAAATTTCACAGGTGATAATTCATTTCACTTGCTTTTATATTATGCCTTTTCTTTTTCCTTTTGAAAGAAATCATGATGAGTTGTCATGGATATTAAAATGATTTTGCTGAATGCAAAGATAATTCAATTGAAGTTAGTGTATTTATATAGCATTTAGAATTTTTTTGCTACATTATCTAAAAAACTTTTTTTTGTTGCTATTATCTAACAACAGAATGTAAAAAAAGAAAAGAAAGAAAAGAATAAGATAGCAGCAAATATAAGACCATTTTGATTGTAAACTAGATTTCAAGCTTTTTCAGTTTTCAAAATTGATCATATTCAAACCCATGCGGTAGTGATTTGAATGTTTGAAATTTAATAATCATCTTTTACAATTTGATTTGGATGCTCTAGCTTGCGCAGATGGTAGTCAACATAGATCATTAAAACATTATTAGAATCCAGAAATCTACTTCTACAGCATATATTAACTCTGAGCTACTTCTATGTGTGAGGCTACCAAACCTTCAATCAGCACATCTACTCCTTCTATACATTTAAGTATTTTTTCACAGGAAACTATCAAACCTTGAATGGGCAATAATTATTAAGCTATTCCCTGGGAATATTATTGAACCTCACCTGTCATATTTGGGAACGCCTGCGTTAGAAACGTTACAGCCATCTCAAAACATTGAATGGCGGCTGCCTGTTGCACTGTCTGTATAGTTGATTTTACCTAAAGAAATGGTGAAGAAAACAAACAAAACAGGCAACAAGAACCAGCAATGATCAGTGCAAGTTTAAATTTGCAAAAAAATAAGGTAAACAGAGAAAAACAACAAATCAGAAAATTTCAGAATAGACTAGGCTCAAATATAGCTTTTGATGTGCACAAGAATAAGAATTGGGTTTTTTTTTTAAAAGGTCATGAGACCAAAAAAAAATGAATGAACAAAAAAAAAAAATAAATACAAATATAATTCCTTTTCATAAGTGAAAGTCTAATTGATATCAATTCTACTTATTTGATAGAAAATTCAAGGTTATATTTTTCTTTTGAGTGAATTCTGTAATATAAAAATCTAGACTTACAATATGACTGTCTGTATGTCTATATGACTGTGAGAGAGGCTAAGAAAATATTTAAAAAATTAGAACTATTGGTGGGACTGTCTAAAAACAAAGTAGAATTTAGATCTGTTTGTTGTGTGATTAAATTCTAAAGATTGTACCTTTTATGTATATTTACTTTGCACATAACAAATGGACAGGAATTGTTGAAACTAACATTTAATTATATATTGATAATAGATCTGTAACCCCCAGTGAATCACTGAATCCAATGAGTTCTGAATCACATAGGGACTTTCCAATTTCAGGGACTGGAAACTGTCAGCTTAAAAAAAGCAATTTACATATTTCTTAAATCTGAGAATATTTTTTTCAACCCACTAGGGCAAATTACGTCCAGTGAAACTAAAAATATCAATGATCCAGACATATGGAAATGTACATGAGGAATTTATGCTCACATTTGACGTGAACTCATGAAGCTTTTCCTTAAACTCCTCCTCCAGTTCATCCAAAACTTTCGACTTGGCCTCAAATGCTCTTTGATTCACACTGGTGAAAAACAAAAAAAAATATTGATGATGATGCAATTATACGCTGAAAAGGTTTCAGATGCAACGAGAAGACGAAAGAATGACTGAAAGGAGGGAGCATGTGTTGGTTTAAGGGAGGGAAGTATTAAATGTGTTACAGTAACTGCAGGAAGAAATAATCAAAATATAATATTATTTTAAAAAATTGTAATTGCCTTGGAGAGCTTTACCTACATTATTTTATTGAAGATCTAGATCTAGATCTATGTTGTGTGGCAGCCATTTACCAACAGGTCAATAGCCTCACGTTCTGGTCCCTGTAGAAAATTAATAATAGCTGGTGCATCAGTAATACCTTTTTAAAACGCATCACAGACTTGGAGTAAACAAACCATTTCCAACATTGATAAGGCTGAGGGTATAAATTAGCAGGAGAACAGGGTCTATCACTAGATCTAGATTTCTAGATATCACTGATGTTACGTAAAAAGATCAAAGATGAAGAAAGAGAAAAGATGAACTAACTTTCAGGTATAGGCCAAGAAAAACTTGGAAAACAAGATCTGAATCTTGACTCTAGATCTAAACTATTATATGTGTACGTGATACTTATCTCTGGATCTAGATCTAGCTCTATCTATATCTTTAGGTTATCAAATTGTTCCAGATCTAGATCTAGTCTATTTCTTGTCAAGACTAGGAGTAGGATCTAGATCTAGATTGAACGTTGAGAATATCTTATTTATTGTAACTTTTCTAGATCTAGATCTAGATCTAGATCTTGATCTAGATTCTAGATTTAGATATTAGATATCTAGATCTAGTGATCAAGATCTCTAAAAAGTAAGCAGAATCAAGAAAATCTAGAGTTCTAGATCTAGAATCTATACCTTGTGGCCATTTTTTACTCGGTGGATTAAATAAAATTTCTAGATCTACACTATTACAAGATTTTCTTGGTTTTCCCTCTAGCGTGATATGTTACTTAAAATAAACGCAAAGTGATTGGATTTGTAGTCAGCCCCTCTTCCTTCCTGGAATTCGGTGTGGAGACTGCAACGATGTTCTAATAATAGCACTTATGAAAACATTTTTGGGAGACTGTTGCAAAATGACAGTGGTTAGGAACGCCACTCTGTCGTGAACGCGAGAGGACTGTTTGCGCCACCACTAGATCTAGCTGTTTGCGACATCACTAGATCTAGCTGTTTGCGACATCACTAGCACTAGCACTAAATTTAACTCTCAAAGGTTCCATAAGAAGGATTTGGATCATCGGTGATCCAAGCCACGCCCCCATTCTCTGCGGTCAGTTTCGGCCATCATAACAAAAAAATTTGGGTGTTCATACATTTTTACTAAATTGTATATGTTAAATTGTGTCTTTGAAAATTATTTTTGTGATAAATTTTACAAAATTTGTAATTAAAAGCTTGTAGAATGCGGTCATTCACACCGAAGGTTTGTTTACATTCCTTCCGCCATTTTGTTTGTTCATCGCTAGTCACTTGCGTTACCTGCTGCTCGTTTTTTATCAATAAAATCAATTTGTTCAATAAAAATGTCTGTCTACACGGATAAAGAAGTGTTAGAAATGCTTGAGAATGATGATGAGGTAGAGGATTGGCTCTCAGATGACTCGGACGAGGAGGAGTTGTCAGATCTTGAGGTCGACGATGTTGCCACTGTACTAGCAGAACAGCCTGGAAGGTGTGTAGATCTACATCATTGTTATTGTTTTGTTCACTTGTGAGCTACATCTAACGATAATTATTGAAATATAGTTCAGATCAATTTGTAGAATCTAGATCTAGACCTAAACCTGTACAGGACCCAAATTTTCAGGATCTAGATCTAGATAGAGCTTGAGAACACTAGTCTAGATCTAGATCAAGAATGACAGAATCTAGGGTGCTATGCTGTTACTAGATCTAATAGTAGTAGATTTTAAGTTGTTTTTTTATAGATGCATAAAATAGACATATATTTAACTATTCATTGTAGTTTTGAAACCTTACCATTTAGAGATTCTAATATTTTTTTGACACTTTATTTCAGAGACAATGTTAACCCTGAACCTGAGCAGAGAGGAGACGAGGCTGAGGAAACTATAGACCCTGGGCCAACCCACCCCGTGCCACTTTTTCGACCTGAGAGGCAGCCAGGCCTTCATCTTCCCGCCTGTCACACCAGAGAACAGTTGAGGTCCTACCTCAGGCCGGTTGATTTTTTTTGTTTATTTTTTACCCAGGCCCTGGTCCAAAATTTGTGTGACTATACAAATAAATATGCTGAAAGTGTGGGTGCGACAAAGCTGAGCATGTATAACAGGTGGGAGAATGTGGAAGTGGATGAATTTTACATGTTGATTGGGTTGTTGATGTACATGAGTGTTGTGAAAGTTCCTCGATTTGTTTTGGTATTGGAGTGAAGAGACACTGTTGAATGGTTTGTGGGCTCGGCGGTTTATGAGTGTGTGGCGGTATAAATGTTTGATGAGTTTCCTGAAAGTTAGTGACATTGAAACTGAGAATTCCAATGATAGGTTAGGGAAAGCTAGATTTTTATTGGATGAAATTAAAACTAAATGTAGTCAATTGTTTCAACCTTATCAGAATGTTTCTATTGATGAGAGGATGGTTAAAAATAAGGGAAGATACAGTTTTAGACAGTACATTAGGGATAAACCAACAAAGTGGGGGATGAAACTATGGGTGCTGGCTGATTCTAAGTCAGGTTATACTTACAATTTTGATGTTTATTTGGGAAAAGAGAATAATTTATCAAGTTTTGGCTTGGCTTACACTGTTGTTATGAACCTTGTTACCTCCTTAGTCAATCAGGGATACCATTTGTTTTTCGACAACTTTTACACTGGGATTCAGCTAATGAAAGATCTTGTTGCAAGAGGCATTAGGGCTTGTGGGACTGTTTTGGTAAATAGAAAAGGGTTTCCAGCTGGTTTAAAAAATGTAAAGGAGTGGGAGAAAAAAGCTTAGATGGGAAAGAGATGGAGATATATTAGCAATGCAATGGAAAGATAATAAGACAGTTTCTTTTTTATCAACAATACATCAGGCACGTAAAACACAAACAGTTGTTAGAAGATCTAAAGAAAATGGACAGTTTAGAAAGCTAGAAGTGAATCAACCTGAATTAGTCAAAGATTATAATAAAAATATGAATGGCGTAGATTTGTCTGATCAATTGATAGGAAAATATAATTGTCTAAGGAAAACAAATAAGTGGTGGAAAACCTTATTTTTGCATTGTATCGATATTGCCAGGGTAAACAGCTACATTTTGTTTCAAGAATTTAGAGCTAAAAATCAAGATATTCCAGAGTTGAAAAGGTCTGCTTACTATAATCAATTAGATTTTACTATAGAACTTATAAGACAACTGGGGGGGGCTACTAGAAGATGAAGAAGTTCCTGTCAGGCAGAGAAAAATAGGGCACCATGCGCAAAGACCTTATGTCACTAAAAAAAGTAATTGTAATCTCTGTTACAAAAAAGGTAAAGTTTTTAAAGTTCAGCATTACTGCAAAGTTTGTGGTTTGTTTTTCTGTTTACAAAAAGGTAGAAATTGTATGGACGAGGCTCATTTGGAGGGTGGGTATGACTTTTAAAAATTTTTTTTTAATACTCCTTTATGACCTTATTTAATAAAATATATATTAAATCATTTATTTTCACTGTCACATGTGTGACAAGTGATCTGAGCTATAGAGTGTCTTTGTTTTATAGTAATTTGTCATTAATTATCAAATGGAACTAAGTCAGTGTACTTGATGATACATTTTCACTTTTTTTCAGCGCTAAATTGTTCAATTATATACCTAATTCATTGGCTTGTAATTCACTCTAATGTGGAAATAATGTCATTGTTTCATTTTTCTTGCAAGCAATAATGGTCAAACTTTGAAAAAAATAAAGGACTTTGGTGTCAATCATACAATATGTAGTTTTTGCTTCTTTGTAACTGTCAAAATTGCTTATTTTTATCCGTAGTCTTGAACAGAATGTTGTTGTTGTTTTTTATGTATTGTTAACATATATTACCATATTAAGCCACAATTTTCTCATAAATCAAATCTGCATTCAATTCTGAACAAAATGATAGGTCATATGACCTGCTAGGTGCTAGGATAATGAAATTAATCAGAAAATAAAAGTTCATAACCATCAACTTTTTATGCAAGGGGAAAAACCCTGGAACCTTTG
>JAWDGP010000168.1:17500-35000 GCA_033675545.1 Elysia crispata | reverse complement strand
GCTAGTAACTTTTTGCTTCTTCCGATCTTGTTCTTCCATTGTTTAACTATTTAACAAATCTTTTCAATCATAAAATATCCTCCTCCCCTAAGGTTGTCATAAATCAAACCGGTTCTATAACAACAACTGTAGTCACATGACATGTCACGTGAAAGCGTTACCTTTTTTATCTCCAGCAGCATGGGTTTGTTGATGGTGATGTTGGGTCGGTTTAGAGGTTTGATAGCGATGATGGCACCCTAGGCACGGAAGGAGAGGTAAAAAAAACCAAAAACAAAAACAAGAGTTGTTTCAGTTATTCGTTATCATACACAAATTCACGTTTAATAGATTTTTTTTTCAAGGGAGAAGGGTGGAGGGATGGAGAATGGAAAGAGAGAGAACGAAGGGAGGAAGAAGGAAGGAGGAAGGGAGGAAGGACAAAGGGAGGAAAGAGGATTGAAGAGGGAGAAGGACAGAGAGGAAAGAAGTTAGCAGGCGGTAAGGTCTGGACTAGAACAGCTAAATGAAAAAAAAGTAGAAAAAGAAAAAAGAAAAAGAAAAGGAAAAAAAAATACATTTAAAATGACAAAAGATAAAAGGATAAATAAAGAGACTAAAGGTAAAATTTTACAAAAAGGCCAAAACTAATTTTTCAAATTAAAAGCTAAATAAGAATATTGGGCATGTTTTAAAAATATCAAGAATTTGCTTTGTATCAAAGTACGATGTGTAATTGTTAACATAGGACTGCCCTGTAGGAAAACTTTTAAGATGTGATTAGACCTTCTGTCCAATGACTTGGTATCTCATTCACAAGTAAATCATGTTTTTGGTCCGGTCATTTATTTCTAATATGGATAGCACCGCGGGATAACTTTTCAGCTATAGGCGCAAGTCTCTAGTGTGATGGCCGTATCAACAAGATATTGTTAAAGGGATCTTGTATATCTTTGTTAATCCGTCGGAAGCAAAATACATCAAGCAATATTTGTTTTTTGTAATTTGAATCGATGTGTTAATACAATAACTTGAAAAACCCATTCTATGAACGGGACCCTGGAGTCAATTTGCCGGGGCTGGGGTGCGTGTGTGTATTCAAGAGTCGAATAACTGGTCTTGATATCTACCATTTTACTATGTCCGGTTATCATGCCTCCACCATTCCATATTTGCCCAGAATCTAGAGATATCTATAATTCTAATTACGGAATTTACATGCAGATCTTAAACTCTTTTGATTTTAGTCTAGCTACTGTAAATATCTAGACCCTAGACCTAAAATCTATGTCCAAGAAACTTTTTTCGATTCTTTACTTAGATCTTCCTCTATATCTTGCAGATATTGAATAAAATATGAAAAAAAAAAATAAAAACAGGTCTAGTCTTTCATATTTATTAGAAAAAAATAGGACTTCACTAATGTGAAAAAAAAACCCAACTCACTCAAATGTTAGAGGAAAGGGTAAAAATCCATGTAAATTGTTGCTCAACTCGTAAATTGCTTCTGGGTATCTCGAAGTAATGTTGCAACAGTAATTACTTGCCTTGTAATAGCCTGTCCTTGTAAAGAGTTGTCTGTTGCTGGCGTCATTCAGGTGGACCGCGATGGTGTCCCCTGATATATCGCTAGGGAGAGATCCTTTCTGGAAAGGTTCAGGACAGAGGGGAAGAATTGGGCGTTATTTATAATTCAAGATATGTTGGACATACAGAGAGAGAGAGAGAGAGAGAGAGAGAGAGAGAGAGAGAGAGAGAGAGAGAGAGAGAGAGAGAGAGAGAGAGAGAGGGAGAGAGAGAGAGGAGAAAGGGAGAGAGAAAGAGGCAGATATAGATAAAATTGAAATAATATATATTTTTTTTATTTTTAAATTGTCGTTTTATCCTATTTTCTATTTGATGGCAGAATCCAAGTATAACCCTGATTATGGAAAGTGACTTACCTGAACCTGCGCTTTTTGAAGCCATGCAACACATCGGTTCTCTAACTGTCTTGATTAAATTACTGGTTTTGAAATGCCACAATGCCACCTAAACACTTGTTTGATCCCCATTCTTTTGCCCTAAAACTCCACTGGTTTAACTATATCTCAATTCACCATGGCATCACAGAACTTGAGAATAAACCGATTTGCTTTATCGCACAGAAGAAAAACAAAATGTTGTCAGCCTCAAAGACGAACAAAGACATCAACGAAAAACCATGATGAAGGGACAAATAAGAATAGGGTAACCTCGGACAATGTCGCCACTGATTCAACCAATTACTTAAACAGTTTTAGATTGGGGAGGTCGGAAATTGTATTCACTTACCCTAAGACTGAGCCGACTCCCCTGTCTTTCCAGCTTTCTGTTTTTCTCGGGTTGACTGAACAAGATGTCATCCCACCTCACACGCCAGTTCATCTCAGCCAGTTCTGCTTCCAGCTTGATGTGCCTAAGGATGGATGATGGACATGAGTTTGTGGTTGTAGTTGTCGTAATCATCAACATGGGCATTGTCGTTATTGACATGGCGATTATAATAATTGTGTCAATCATCAGTATCATCACCAATGTGAAAAGTATTATTTTTATTATTATTACTATTATTATTATTATTATTATTATTATTATTATTATTATTATTATTATTATTATTATTATTATTATTATTATTATTATTATTATTATTATTATTATTATTATTATTATTATTATTATTATTATTCTTATTCTTATTCTTATTATTCTTATTATTATTATTATTATTATTATTATTATTATTATTATTATTATTATTATTATTATTATTATTATTATTATTATTATTTTTAATTATTAACCTCATCATTATATTATCGTCTTAGTTATCATCATCATTATCGATATTGTGATCATCATTATCGTCATCATCATCATCAAGATCATCATCACCACCATCATCAATAAAATTATTATCATTTCTATCTAGATCATTATTATGGAAAATGAAAATCGTTAATGATGTTTGCCTCTTGATTTTTGTATACTGTTCCCTATTTTAGTGAGATTTCCCCATTATTTTGGTGTTTTGTCCCCCTTTTTGTATTTAGTTCATTTTTTTTTCTTATTTTTTTGTGTGTTTTGTCCCCTTATTTTATGTTTCTATCACTGTTTTCTGTGTTTTGTCCCTACTTTTTGTTGCCAGATTTTTTGTTACCTTTATAGTGCATAAAAGAACTTTATAAGATTTTTTTCCCTGTAGTGGTGCTTAACCAGAATGGGAACAATCTGTAATCTCATTACATGAAAAAAAAACCCATCCTGACTTCAAAACCCGACTGAGATCCCAGTTTAATCAGGCGTGTTTAGTCCTCACTCACCGATAAATAAAGAAGACAGCGATCAGGACAATGAGCAGAACAGAGCCCAGGACTATGATGACAATCCCGTATTCTGGAAACGGCTCTGCTTGGAAGATTCATGGAAAAGTCACTTAGTAACTCACTTCATAATATTATTATTGATCTATGCGCATATCGTTACAATGCTGTTGGTACACAAAGGTTTGGTGATTTGAAATATCATAAACATGTTGTTGGTACGCAAAAGTTTGTTTATATAAAATATCAAAACATGTTGTTGGTACACAAAGGTTTGTTTATTTGAAATATCATAAACATGTTGTTGGTACGCAAAGGTTTGTTTATATAAAATATCAAAACATGTTGTTGGTACACAAAGGTTTGGTGATTTGAAATATCATAAGCCAAGATGTTGGTACACAAAGGTTTGGTTATTTGAAATATCATAAACCATGTTGTTGGTACAGAAAGATTTGGTTATTTGAAATATTAAAACCATGCTATTGATACACAAAATAGATTAAGAAATGATTATAAATTTCACTAGAAAGGTGCGAACACAATGCCATATCTTGTGAAAAAAATCTAACAGCTTAAAGTGCATGAATTTTGTTTTTAAAAATTTATTTAATAGGTGATTCCTTTTTTTCATTTAAAGAAAAAAAATTCTTGATATAGTATACTCCTTACCGTCAGGCGGACACTTCGATCCGTCGAAACCACATGTAGGGGTGTCAGGTGGTGGGCCTGTCCTCCCCCCGGCCCAATGAATGGACTTGCCGTCGGCGGGCTCATACTGCCGTTTGTTTCCGAAGTAATTTGCCACGACCTTTGAAAAGAGCAAAAAGTGTTTTCAGTTCGTCAAAATAACAGAACAAACAAGGAAACTAGAAAAGCATGATGACAACCTCCATAAAGAATAACTAGCAGCATAAGCTCTTTCTCTAAAAGTACAGAAGAAAATTAAGATAGGGATAATAATCGTAAAATGTAAATGAGGCTATTGATATTTAAAATATATTTTGGTGTTAAAAAATCTGACATCGAAAATACCTTATTTCTTTAATATGTAATATAAATCCTACTTGTCTTCCGCTATTTTCTCCAGCTACTAGATAAGAACTTACTTAAATGTGCGCTTCTTATAATGTTTGTAAGAATTTTGCTAGGTCTTTTTTTTTCCTGCGCCTTTCGTCTCTACTGTTTAGAAAATTGTTTAAATTTTCTTTTTCTTTTTCAATATATATATATATATGTGTGTAAATAGAATCATTTCATGAAGCACTTTCTTACACATTCTCTGTTATACATTCACACTATACTTTTTTAATTGAAAGTCATTCACTTGATATCGACCACTGTAGCACACTCACTTGTGTACATCCTTACGACATCTTGACTAGGACAATACTTTTTAAAAGCCTCCCCGTCTAAAGCATTCAATGATGACAAATAGTGAAAAGTATTTTTATCAAAGCTGAGCAAGTTTCTCACCTCAAACTTGTTGGTCTGTGGGTTCAGATCCAATAGTGAGTAATCGGCATTCCGGTCTCCGTTAGCATCGATACTGACATTCCCAGTAATTCCTGGGTTTTTAACACGATTACTTTCACAAATAATATTTTGCTTTCAAATGGTATTGTAAGTAAGATTAAAAAAAATTCATGTGCCTTTTAAACAACATAAATAACTATCAATTAAAAAATAAAGTCATAAAAGTTCTTATCTAGCATGGATGTGCAAGAAAATCACAATGCAAAAAACAGATATTTAAGATGAAAATTGTGGAGGGGAAGACAGAAAAAAAAGATGAATGATGTAGCTCATAATTATTTCATAATTTAAAGCATTGCGTTCCGTTAGAACAAATTAAGGCCAGAACAGAGAGACACATAAAATGTTAATTTCTTCTTTTAATTTGATGTCGACAGAATCGAATACTTATAAGTTGGAATTTGAAGTAACTAGTTTTATTTCTCTAAAAAGGGAGACAATTTTATGGGCTCTGCGCTATTGAGAATCACTAAGCTATAATATACAGAGTAAAAGAAAACAAAACTTATAAACAATTCTCAGCGACTCAATTTTTTTTTCTGCAGATGAAGTCTTTTATATTTTGCGCTATTTTTGTCTTGCCTTGTTTATAACGCTCCTTTTTGCTTGTTTTCTGTTAAAAAAAAGCCAAGAAGTTTTAAAAAGAAAAATATAAACAACTAAGGGTGCGCACCTTCGAATGTCCTGTTCCACATCCGCTGCGTGATATTAGCTCCGTCAGAGATAGAACCATTTGCCGCGAGAGTTTCATTCAGAGCCAGGGCGTAAAGCAGAACTGCGTCATGGAAAGCTCCTACAAAAGAGTTCACCTGACGAAAAACAAATGTGAGGCTTTAGCAAAAATTTCTGAAAGTCCTTGTGAAGGAAGTTGGTTTATGCCTGCTAAGTCAGAGGCTAGAAAGAAACAGGCATACAACATAATAATTACGGTAAAAAAACAACAACTACAAACTACCGAACTATCAATTGAACATACAAACATTTCGTGTTTAATGCGGCTTCGTCAGAATGGAATGAAGAAAACTAAGTTGCATTAATTGCGAAACGTTTATACGTCAAATTTACAGTTGATTTGCTTTTTTGGCCACGTATTTATAAAGTTTTGTGCCTTTTCCCTTTTTAGCCTCTGTATTATATTATTTATAGACAAATACACGTCCTTTTGGATCCTTCATAATCACTAAGCTGTCCTTCAATGGTGGTATTTTGCCTTCTATTTGGATTTATGCTTTTCTAGTCGTGATATTTAGACCTGGAAATTTGAATAAACATATATTTAAGAACACTTATATCTTTAAACTGTCCGTACCTTATCAATACCGACACGAGTTTCTAAAATCCCATATCGTAGACTGTACTATTTCCGGATTCGTTAGACCTTGACCCCCCTTGCCCTTCTTACCTCATATTCCCCGTAGGTAAAGTTCGGAAACATGGCCAGAGTTCTCTTCTTGACCTTGACACTGACCTTGACCCTCCCTCCCCCTTCTTACCTCATTCTCCCCGTAGGTAAAGTTCGGAAACATGGCCAGGGCTCTCTCCTTAACCTTGAACCTTTCCTTGACCCTCCCTCCCCCTTCTTACCTCATCCTCCCCGTAGGTAAAGTTCGGAAACATGGCCAGGGCTCTCTCCTTAACCTTGACACTGACCTTGGCCTCCCTCCCCCTTCTTACCTCATCCTCCCCGTAGGTAAAGTTCGGAAACATGGCCAGGGCTCTCTCGTTAACCTTGAACCTGACCTTGGCCTCCCTCCCCTTCTTACCTCATCCTCCCCGTAGAGTAAAGTTTGGAAACATGGCCAGAGCTCTCTCCTGAAACTTGACCCTGGCCTTGACCCTCCTCCCTCCCCCTTCTTACCTCATCCTCCCCGTAGGTAAAGTTCGGAAACATGACCAGAGCTCTCTCCTTAACCTTGAAACTGACCTTGGCCTCCCTCCCCCTTCTTACCTCATCCTCCCCGTAGGTAAAGTTTGGAAACATGGCCAGAGCTCTCTCCTGAAACTTGACCCTGGCCTTGACCCTCCCTCCCCCTTCTTACCTCATCCTCCCCGTAGGTAAAGTTTGGAAACATGGCCAGGGCTCTCTCCTTAACCTTGAACCTGGCCTTGACCCTCCCTCCTCCTTCTTACCTCATCCCCCCGTAGGTAAAGTTTGGAAACATGGCCAGGGCTCTCTCCTTAACCTTGAACCTGGACTTGAGCCTCCCTCCCCCTTCTTACCTCATCCTCCCCGTAGGTAAAGTTCGGAAACATGGCCAGGGCTCTCTCCTTAACCTTGACCCTGGCCTTCACCCTCTTTCCCCATTCTTACCTCATCCTCCCCGTAGGTAAAGTTCGGAAACATGGCCAGGGCTCTCTTCTTGACCTTGAACCTGACCTTGACCCTCCCTCCCCCTTCTTACCTCATCCTCCCCGTAGGTAAAGTTCGGAAACATGGCCAGGGCTCTCTTCTTGACCTTGAACCTGACCTTGACCCTCCCTCCCCCTTCTTACCTCATCCTCCCCGTAGGTAAAGTTCGGAAACATGGCCAGGGCTCTCTCCTTGACCTTGACCCTGGCCTTGACCCTCCCTCCCCTTCTTACCTCATCCTCCCCGTAGGTAAAGTTCGGAAACATGGCCAGGGCTCTCTCCTTAACCTTGAACCTGACCTTGGCCTCCCTCCCCCTTCTTACCTCATCCTCCCCGTAGGTAAAGTTCGGAAACATGGCCAGGGCTCTCTCCTTAACCTTGAACCTGACCTTGGCCTCCCTCCCCCTTCTTACCTCATCCTCCCCGTAGGTAAAGTTTGGAAACATTGCCAGGGCTCTCTCCTTGACCTTGAACCTGACCTTGACCCTCCTTCCCCCTTCTTACCTCATCCTCCCCGTAGGTAAAGTTTGGAAACATTGCCAGGGCTCTCTCCTTGACTTTGACCCTGACCTTGACCCTCTTTCCCCCTTCTTACCTCATCCTCCCCGTAGGTAAAGTTTGGAAACATGGCCAGGGCTCTCTCCTTGACCTGGTCGCTGAACGCTCTGTATTCGTCACTCGTAGGTTTCCGCAAGGTCACGGTCATCAACGCCTCGTAGGCCTTCCGGGCATGCGCATTACGCTCGTCCGTGTCGTCTGCTCTATACCATGGTTGCTCGCTGGCGTTTTTGCTGCAAGTGTGAAAGTGAATTAAACAACACTGCACAGCTAGGTATTGTGGGAAATAATCTCTATAGAATGTAAGGAGGAATTGCGGTTAAGACCAGCAGTGCAGTTTAGGCAACCGCCTCCCTAACACACACTTTCCTTTTTTTGTGTGTGTGTTGGAGCCCTTAACATATTTTACGGCGATCCTTTTCACATTTGGAAAAACATGAGTTAGATCGAGTTATCAAAAAGTAATGAAAATTTATTTTCTTAAAGTTCCATATAACTAAAAGCTTACTTAAGAGTGGTATTAATGGTTTAATAATATTAAACTTCCAAGTTGTTTATATTCCCTCTAGTTACAAGACTTCATCGACAGCGGCAAGACCACACGCAACAACAACCGCCATAAAGACGAAGACAGTGACACTCCCTCTGGTGATCTCTCGGTATCACCAGTGACTACAGCATAAAGAACAACAACAACAACAACAACAACAACAACAACAACAACAACAACAACAACAATAACAAAAACAAAAACAACTACAATAACAACAACAACAACAACGTTGGTGGTAACGACAGAAACAAATCGAGATATGAAAAACATGGCAAAGATGAATATCACAAACAGCAGCTGCAACCCCAGCAGATAAACAATAATACATCATACAACACTAAATTCACACTTCCAAATAGGTGCGCTATCCACTGCTCTTCTTCTTTTGCCCTTTGCGCCATAAATGCTTTCCCATTTTTAGGTTCTGTATAAACCTATTTGTGAAGCTTTCTTGGACATTTCTAAAGTAAAATGTCCATCTGTTTTCACTACCGCGAAAGAACCCTTATCAAAATCTCGGCTGGTGTGAGAGTTATCAGCGGATAATTATTTTTCCTCCGTTTTTGATTATGGTAGAAAAAGGAAATTTAGCTTATTTCGTAAATAATCCAAATCTGTGTATAGATCTTTCCTAACATTTCAATATCATGTACGTTTAAATAAATACGCAACTATGAATTCATTTTAAAATAGCGCGCCTTTAGACACTTTTGTTGGATTTCACAATCTTCAAATAAGCTTTCTAAAGGGATCTTAAAATAGACTTGGAAAGTCCAGAACTAGCTAATTTCCCCATATCAAGTTGGGTATCTGCCTACCTGCTAAACAAGTCGATGTTGAAGAACACGTACTCTCCATTGTCGAAGTTGAGTTCATGAGCTTTGATCATGATTTCTCTCACAGTATCGGCGCTTGCGCAAAGGACAACAACTGGGGACGAAGATACAGGTAGGAGGGGCCGCAGAGGGAACAGGGTAGGGGGATAATGCTGATATTAGCATGGCGAGGCCATTGACAAACATTTAAAATCGTAAAAATAAAATAATTCTGATAGTTGTCAAAGTACTTGAGTATGAGTCAGTCAAAATTATACTTTGCTTTCCACTTATTATTTAAACTAAGTTTTATATAGAGATAATGAAGAATTGCTTTTGCACTTTCAGGTTTTTCATAATAATTATACCAGATGTATTTGGTTTTCCTGTTGTTAAGTAAGGTATGATTTGATATTAATTCAATCTCGTAGGTGGCAAGTAGGCTCAAACGCTTACATGGAATTTTCTTTAAGACATAAATAAAATCCGAAGGACAAGTAAAAAAAAATAGATCAGCCTCATATTAATAAAAAAGAAACATTATAAGAATATACTGAAAACTTCGAAGCATAATAAATGCATTTCTTTCAGAATGAAACTATTTCCAAAGCTTTTTAATTGTCTGTGCTATGAGCTGTTGAGGAAATAATAGATATGATATTCGTGCTAAAATATTCTTTGCAAATTTATGTTTTTGATTTTGCTAATTTCTTTTAAAAAATAGAACAAATAAGGTTAAATTGACTAGGTATGTCTATTACAGTATGTTATTTACTTATTTAGTATAGTACATAAACACACACACACACAAATTTAAAAAAAGAAAACAAACATAAAAAGTTATTTTATCATAAACGAATATATATGAAAAAAAAAAAAAACAACAAGCAACAGTCTTAAGAATCTGTACACGGAATCATGCAACCATTAAAGCAACATGGAAATCTACTTTTCATCATGCAGGAAAAAAAGTTTGAAACAAAACTAAGGGAAAAAAATCTATTCGATTAAAAAGAAACTTATTGGAAAAAAAAGTAGAACAGCTGCAATAGCTCGAAGACACAAGAAATCCATGTTTGAAATAAGTGTTTTTTTCATCTATTTTACAACTTCATTAGACAAAGTTTCACGCCTTCTTGTTAGCTCCTCTCCCTCTGTGAGCCTCATACTCTGATTGTCCAATAAACAGCGTAATCTAATCTTTGATTGGCTCTGTGGAGATTGTCAATCTGTTAAACACCTGCTGATTGGATAGATTTATTGACCTCTAAAAGTGGGAAAGTGACCCTTTCTTCGACTGAATATTAAGATTATACTATTTAATCAGTCTTACCTCATTGCTTTACTTTGCAAGTTGTTTATCACAAATTAAAAGTTCGTATAGTTGCTGAGGTATCTCTACTCAATTTATTAAGTTTTTTTCGACAACATCACATTAGTTTATTATCGCCTTTTCTATAGTCTCACTCTACAACAATGCAACTGTTTTGATATAATAATAGCTTTAATAGCACATGAAAATAATAGCTAGCTCAGAGTACTTGCTGCTTACCGTTAGAAAAAATTTGCAAAACTGCAATTGTATTTTTCAGAGAAGCATAAAACTCATTTAACGAGATATAAATCTGTGAACTCAACATTTTATTGGAAATTGAAAAAAAAAAAGAAAAAAAAAAGTTAATTTTTTTATTTGGTATGAAGGTTGTTTGAGAATCAAGCTCATGACCACATTACATAAAAATACTTACAGTCCTTTACACCAGCTAGCCTTGCTTCCTACAACAAATTTGTACATGCTGGTGGACGCTTATGTTATGGGAAAATATATAAAGCTAACATAAAAGGACTGGGTAGGCGGAAAAAAAAGAACATGAGGTAATACAACAAATTATTATAATCAAGTGTGTATCTACGATTCGGCTAAAAAAAAGTTGAAATTAACTTAAAATGGAAAAAAAAAACATGTGGTATTTTGCAGATGAAATAGGTCCTCATATCAAAAGCTTGACAACAACAACTTCAAAAGGTTGTAAGGAAAATCATTGCTTGACTGTAAAAATACTTGAGACACTTTGTGATGGAGGTTTAATATGTCTGTGTTCCCTGAAAACATCAGCTCTCAAATACCCGTATGAAAAAAAAAGAGATCGGTGTGTTGCTGTAATTTATGTCTGGACATATTTTAGACACGGGTCTTACAATGTGCAAAGACTGGAAATTATACTGGATATAAGGATTTTTCTTTAGCATAAATGATTTAAAATAATAACGGGAAAATTTTCATTTTTGATTGATTAAAGTAGTTTTGTAGACCCAAAAACTATTTATAGATCCTTTGGAGCATTCATTTTCATGTAGGTTTTAACCTGTGCTCATTAAGAATTCCCGCAAGGCAGCGCAGCTTAAACTACGTTTACAGGCATCATAACCTCCTAATAAGAGTCAAAGATGATCTTAAAATAGATTTGGAAAGTACGGGATCACCTGACTTCTTATATAGAAAGCTTTGGCGCAGTATATGTTTCTTTAAATTTCACGAATCTCAAAGCGTAGAAAAAAAAATCTTTATCTGTGATTGCTTTCTATCAAAGTTTGGACAATTTTTTTTGTTCAATTCAGGATCCACATTCGAAAAATATGGCATTATGCGTCAGGGCATATGTTTTTTTCTGTCTCTAAGATCAAAGAAGAATGGAAAAAGAGACGATCTTAAAATAGGTTTGAAAAGTACAGAGTCACCTGACTTCTCATATAGAAAGCTATGGCGTAGGAAAATGTTTCTTTTCTTTTAACGCAATGCAAAGCATAAAAAATAAATCTAGAACACACAATTTTATTCTAGGATTATTTTCTATCATATTTTGGATATTTCTTTTTCAATTTAGGATCCACAATACGTAAATACGTCACATTGCATTAGGACATATGTTTTTTCCCCCCGTCAAATTATCAGAGAAGAAAGGGCAGAAAGAAGATCTTAAAACAGGTTTGAAAAGTAAGAGATCAGGGAGTTTCTCATTTGAAAGGCTATGGCGCAGAAACTATGTTTCTTTAATTTTAACACGCTGCAAAACGTGGAAAAAATACAAAAACAAGATTTTTTTTTTTTACTTTCATACTTATGTCAAAATTTTTTTCCTCAATGCAGAATCCATATTTCTGAATTACTTCATATTGCAACTTGGCAATTATGTTTTGTACTCAAATAATTAGACAATAAAAGAAATAATGAGAGAGAGAGAGTAAGCAAAACAGAATGATCCCTTACACTATTGTATAAGGATAGAACTAGAATACTACCATATGCAAAAAGCTGTATCAAGGCACTTCCAATCTCTCCCCGAACTGTCTGTATAATTCCGGAATTCGAAAAGTCTATCTTACTGTGAATAATTGTAGAAAAATCGTTTCTGTATTTGATATCAATACATCTTAGCAATACACTTTAAGTTTAATGGTAAAACCGATGATGTATATCAATACATCTTAGCAATACACTTTAAGTTTAATGGTAAAACCGATGATGTATATCAATACATCTTAGCAATACACTTTAAGTTTAATGGTAAAACCGATGATGTATATCAATACATCTTAGCAATACACTTTAAGTTTAATGGTAAAACCGATGATGTATATCAATACATCTTAGCAATACACTTTAAGTTTAATGGTAAAACCGATGGTGGAATTTGCTGTTATTTTTGGTTTTTGCTTAAGCTTAAATTTTCAGTTTCTGCTACCTTTTTTTCTAACATGCATTGTTGTTTTTGAATTAACTCTCCTCATTGTTGTTTTTGAATTAACTCTCCTCATTGTTGTTTTTGAATTAACTCTCCTCATTGTTGTTTTTGAATTAACTCTCCTCATTGTTGTTTTTGAATTAACTCTCCTCATTGTTGTTTTTGTATTAACTCTCCTCATTGTTGTTTTTGAATTAACTCTCCTCATTGTTGTTTTTGAATTAACTCTCCTCATTGTTGTTTTTGAATTAACTCTCCTCATTGTTGTTGATGTTTTCGAATTGTAGCAGCTGTCATGCCTCAGTCTTTGTTATCTTTATAAAACACACAAATTCATTTGGATAGGCACCTTTTCTGCTGCTCGTGTAAAATGTTTAATAAGCTATTTCTGTAAATCCAAATCTATTTAAAATCATTTTCAATATTTTTATCACTGAAGTTTAAAGAAAGGTGAGACATCGATTTCAACAAGACGGTGCGCCTTTTGGCCATTTTTTTTTTCTCCGGGAATTCCAAGACTTCTTTTAACGTTTAAGTACATCTTCATATAAAATAGGTAAACAGACAAACAGCTGATTTCCCATGTATGTTGATTACTAAGAATGGTCTTTTAAAAGATTTGCAAATGTACAGAGTATATTATTTTCCAGGATTATGAATATGTTGGGCACACAAATTTGTTTATGGAAAGCATCTTTCTTTGGTCTAATCCTACATCTAATGCGGTTATTTAAAAATGCAAAAGCTTTCTTACTTAGGTCTGAATGAGTCGACAAATTAAAAAAAAAATAATTTTCATGACTTAGCGGGCTCTATGTCTTTCTCTCGCCCCAAAGTTCTCAGTAATCTGGACAAATAGCCCTAAAGTCTAAGAACCTACATTTGAAAACCTCCTTCACCTGTCTCATCTCCTTAAACTCATTCTTAGAATCTTGAAGTCTAAAACTTTGCAGACAAGGAAAAGGCACTCTGTCTTTCTTAGACTTAGATAAACGTAAAGATGAATTAATGATCTTAGAAAAGGGAAATTCCCATATGTATTTTCAGACCTTTTGCCATTCGTTAAGATTTGAAATTAATTGCTGAAGACAGGGTGGGATTTTTGATTATATCTCATTTTCTTGACAGGAGTATAAATGAGATGTTATGTAGAGGTGTCTAGTGAAAGATGAATGGTGCGCTATTTTCGCGTGGTGAGAACTTGTTTTCGTTTCTCGGAAATTCAGTCTTTTGAAACAGTTGCATAATAAAACTTTATTGATATAAATAGGAAAGACAGAGAAAAAATAGAGAGTTGGAGAGAAATAAAGACAGGGATATAAAAAGACAGAGACAAACATGTAAAAGGAGAAAAGGACAAAAGGCAAAGTTTGACACACAAAAAACAGATGCCTTCAATGAAAAAGCAACATCGAAAGATAATCGTAAACAGAGAAAATTTTAAAAAAGATGGGGAGGAAGAAATTGCAGAAGTGAGAAATGATCTAGAGAATTTAGAAAAAAAAAACTAATTCCAAAAGAAGTTTCTGTGTACTTAGAAAATAAAATCAAATGAGGAAACAATGGCAACAGAGTGTAAGAGATGAAGGAAGAGAGAAAAAAGAGATACAGAGAAAAAAAAGAGAGAGATAGATAGATAGAGAGAGAGAGAAAGAAAGAAAGAAAGACAGAGAGAAAAAAAGATATAAAGAGAATCTAAATTATAAAAGAAAATAAGTCACATATTCGAAGACTAACTTCATTTTGTGGAAAATGTTATTGCAGTACAAAAACAGAGGTATGGAAATCAAAGGGAAGCAATAGATGAATAATATTGGCTAAACTATTTTCAGACTTGTCACCCTACACAACATTCTAATGAATATACTTCTGTTATTTGTTGTTTTTGTTTCTACAATAAGAGAGAAAATCACAGACTAAAAGCGTTCTCTTGTCCACATTTTCCACCATTCATATGATGACCACTGCTTATTGTGTGGTCACTTCTAGGGACAGCATAAAATACTCGCCACAATAATGTAGCGGTCATCAGTTTGTCCAAAAATGGTGTCTACTCAAATAGAGTGTATTATGGTCAACGGATACTTTTTAATCAAATTTAAATTTCATTGAATCGAGTACATAATGTGCTCCACAATCATATGAATTATAGTTAAGAAGAATCGAATAAAGAATGAAATGTTTCGGAATCGAACACTCTACAAAGAGTTCTGAAATGGTTTACTTGTGCCAATATAATTACAAGAATCGAATATTCAGGAACAGCACATTGTAATTTCCCAGTTTCTCTTATCCCAACGATATCGAATATCTCTTGCTTCCCCAATAATTTAAATGGAGAATTGGAGTTGTACTAGATCCGGTTTCTATTCATCAGTTCAAACACGGCGCTGAAAGATGAGTTTAGTGAGAGCAGCACAGTGCAAACACTACCTGTCTAATAGGGAGTATTTCTCCATAGAGTGAAGACGGTCTATTGTGATCATCTAGTGGACCGACTATATCTAGCAATCAATATGTCCGTGAAGGTTGTATTGGAAATAGATCGATAATGAGTATAGAGCCACCAACCTTAATAGAAATAAAAAAAAGACTTGGTACACTTGCTGGATACATTATTTTTTCTTTTTTTCTTGCTTTTCGGAACTTCAAGCTTAACTGGATTAAATAATAAAAAAGCAAGAAAAGGGAGAACAAGATAATGCAAATTATGAGAGGAAAAAAAATAAATCCACTGCACAAAAGCGATTTTTTTTTCTCTTTTTGCTTATTGGAGTTTTTGTTTAGTTTTCATCACTATTTAAGCCACCGCTGGTGGATGAGTGGTAAAAGTGTCCGCCCTGGTAATCGCTTGAGTCTTACTGGAGGGGCAAACCCCACCATGGTTGTAACGTGAGATTAGAACCTCATCATCTCAGTTTTGCCATGCCTGACGGGAGCTTAAGTTATGCAAAACAGTTTGTAGACGGGCTACATCAAGAACAGATTAAAACAAGACAAGATTATCAAGTCGACAAACCAAACAATAAAACAAGACAAGATAATCAAGTCGATAAACCAAACAATAAAACAAGACAAGATTATCAAGTCGATAAACCAAACAATAAAACAAGACAAGATTATCAAGTCGATAAACCAAACAATAAAACAAGAGAAGATTATCAAGTCGATAAACCAAACAATAAAACAACACTAGATAATCAAGTCGATAAACCAAACAATAAAACAAGACAAGATTATCAAGTCGATAAACCAAACAATAAAACAAGACAAGATTATCAAGTCGATAAACCAAACAATAAAACAAGACAAGATTATCAAGTCGATAAACCAAACAATAAAACAAGACAAGATTATCAAGTCGATAAACCAAACAATAAAACAAGACAAGATAATCAAGTCGATAAACCAAACAATAAAACAAGACAAGATTATCAAGTCGATAAACCAAACAATAAAACAAGACAAGATAATCAAGTCGATAAACCAAACAATAAAACAAGACAAGATAATCAAGTCGATAAACCAAACAATAAAACAAGACAAGATTATCAAGTCGATAAACCAAACAAGACAAGATAATAAAGTCGATAAACCAAACAATAAAACAAGACTAGATAATCAAGTCGATAAACCAAACAATAAAACAAGACTAGATAATCAAGTCGATAAACCAAACAATAAAACAAGACAAGATTATCAAGTCGATAAACCAAACAATAAAACAAGACTAGATAATCAAGTCGATAAACCAAACAATAAAGTACAACATGATTGTCAAGTCAATAAACCAAACAATAAAACCAAACAAGATTATCAAGTCGAAAAACCAAACAAAAAGCAAAATCAGATTATCAGGTCGATAAACCAAAGAACAAAACAAGAATAGATAACCAAATCGATAAACCAAACAATAAAAAAGAAGAAAAAATTATCACGTCGATAAAACAAACAATAAAACAAGAGCAGATTATTAAGTCACTAAAACATACAATAAATCAAGACAACAATATCAAGTCGATAAACATAAAAATAAAACATGACTAGTTTATCAAGTCGATAAACCAATCAATAAAACAAGACAAGATTATCAAATCGATAAATCAAACAATAAAACAAGTCAAGCAAGATTATTAAAAGGAACTTTGTGTATTCACTCTGAGTCCCAGCAAACTCACGAATAGTCTCAGTTTCAGTTTTAATGCTTGAAAATTGAAAACGAGAATTACTTTAAAAACATTGATTTGTAATTATTCTTTTTAGTGGTTTTAAAAGTATAATTCATTCTTTTAAAAAGAATATAAATCTTCTTCTTGATAATTTAAATTCTTCAAGCATTATTCTGCCTTATTTGCTAAAAATGCGAAGAGTCTTTGGATTTCTTACTGCTTATATTTGACAACTTTTAGATAGATAGATAGAGAGAGAGAGAGAGAAAGAGAGCGAGAGAGTGAGAGAGAGAGAGAAAAAGAAAGCGAGAGAAAGAGAGAGAGAGAGAGAGAGAGAGAGAGAGAGAGAGAGAGAGAGCGAGAGAAAGAGAGAGAGAGAAAGAGAGAGAGAGAGAGAGAGAGAGCGAGAGAAAGAGAGAGAGAGAAAGAGAGCGAGAGAGTGAGAGAGAGAGA
>JAWDGP010000168.1:0-10000 GCA_033675545.1 Elysia crispata | reverse complement strand
AGAGAGAGAAAGAGAGAGAGCGAGAGAGAGAGACAGAGAAAGAGAGAGAGAGCGAGAAAGAGAGAGAGACAGAGAAAGAGAGAGAGAGAGAGAGAGACAGAGAGAGAAAGAGAGAGAGAGAGACAGAGAAAGAGAGAGAGAGAGAGAGAGAGAGAGAGAGAGAGAGAGAGAGGCGGAAGAAAACCAAGACACAGTTTCAGTTAATTGTTAAATTATTTTATATGATTATTGCGAGAATCGATACTGCGATGTAGAGACGAAGATATTGTCATAAAATCTGCGTTTGGTTTTACACTCGCTACTCTGGTGTCTAAAGGAGAGAACCCCCAAAATTAAAACCATATAACTATGATATTTAGAATTCACTTGTTGTAAAGAATCAAGATTTTGAGTTAAGAACAGACAAAACAGTCTTGGAAAACTGGGTGAAATTTGTCGAAGTTTTCTGGGAAAAACGCGTGTAAAAAATTCGAATATTAATATTTTCAAAACTTGAAGCGTTACATATTTATAAATAAAGCAAACCGCTTTGTTTTTTGTGGTTGTTCACACAACACGAAAAGCCAAAATACAAAAGACAAAGACAAAAACCAACAAAAAGTGAAATACAAAAAATAATAGTAATAAAAAAAACAACTAAAAACAAATTAATAAAAAAAAACGAAGATAGAAAATAAAAGGCAACGCGCAGCCAACAACTGAAATCACTCGCAAATCTCGACGTAAGAGTTCCATATTTCTTCGAATCGATTACTTTGCATGCAGTAATCGATTCTCATCAACCTCCACTCACTTCTACAATTCTTGGATGCACTCTTCAACACGGAAGTGTAGGTATCGTTCCCTGCGAATCTCTCATCGAATATGACACTCCACGGTTTGTACCCGAATAGATGTTGAACGATGGCGTAAAGTCTTTCTCCAAAGAGGCCGTCCATTGTCATGGGCCCGGTCGAATTCTCAAAATCGTTGAGAACGATACCAACAAATCTCCACTGCGATTCCCGCAGAATCGATAACAAGAATTCGATGGTTTTGTCGTTCTGAGTCTGAGTTACCAGAGAGAGAATAGAACAGGTTTCGCCTGCAGGTTTCACAGGTTTTAGGTTGTTATAGCATGAAGGTTTATGTTGATATAGTTTTTTGGTGACAGGTTTCGCCTGCAAGTTTCACAGGTTTTCGATTGTTATAGCATGAAGGTTTATGTTGATATAGTTTTTGGTGACAGATTTCGCCTGCAGGTTTATCAGGTTTCCGATTGTTATAGCATGAATGTTAATGTTGATATAGTTTTTTGGTCACAGATTTCGCCTGCAGATTTCACAGGTTTTCGATTGTTATAGCATGAAGGTTTATGTTGATATAGTTTTTTGGTGACAGATTTCGCAGGCAAGTTTTACAGGTTTTCGATTGTTATAGCATGAAGGTTTATGTTGATATGGTTTTTTTTGGTGACAGATTTCGCCTGCAGGTTTCACAGGTTTTCGATTGTTATAGCATGAAGGTTTATGTTGATATAGTTTTTTGTTGACAGGTTTCGCCTGCAGGTTTCACAGGTTTTCGATTGTTATAGCATGAAGGTTTATGTTGATATAGTTTTTTGGTCACAGATTTCGCCTGCAGGTTTCACAGGTTTTCGATTGTTATAGCATGAATGTTAATGTTGATATAATTTTTTGGTGACAGATTTCGCCAGCAGGTTTCACAGGTTTTCGATTGTTATAGCATGAATGTTAATGTTGATATAGTTTTTTTCGCCACAGATTTCGCCTGCAGGTTTCACAGGTTTTCGATTGTTATAGTATGAAGGTTTATGTTGATATAATTTTTTGTTGACAGATTTTGCCAGCAGGTTTCTTAGGTTTTCGATTGTTATAGCATGAATGTTAATGTTGATATAGTTTTTTGGTGACAGATTTCGCCTGCAGATTTCACAGGTTTTCGATTGTTATAGCATGAAGGTTTATGTTAACATAGTTTTTTGGAGGCAGATTGGCTCAGGTTGCAGACTAGACGCCTGTGCTCGGACTACGAAGTGACATCGCGTTGAACAAGTTTTCATCGAGCTAAAACGAATAACTTCTCTATTCTCTACACTGAAAAAAGTACTTGGTGCAAGTATGAAAAATTGAAAATGATTAAGGGGGTTTTTATCAATCACAGCAATTATCTTTTCAAACCAAAAACCCCAAAACATTCTCTTTTTTAACAACGCTTTGGATATTAATATATTAATATCCTTGCATGGTATTTGTAATTCAGTTGTCCCTAGATCTGATTAGTAAAATCTGTTTGGGGCTTCTCCTTTTCGTGGACTCATATTTCGCCAGCCATTATCTTGTGTTTTGAGACCTTCCCTATGTGTCATGCCATACATTTTTAGTTTCATGCATGAAAGTGCACTGCCTCGTGGGAATTCTTAGCCTCGCTGTTATTTCAATCTACATGATGATAAACGAATTAAAAAAAAAATTCTGTAAATAAATTTGGATTTCACAAAGTTAGTTAACTATAATTAATTGGCACTCTAAATGAGTAACGTTTCTATAAGTTTAATTTAAAGACAGTGTAAAGTGAATGGGTTCACTTTTCAAAATGATAGAAAATTTATTGAAGTAAAAGGATTAAGGAAGAGTTGTGTGATTGTGTGTAAGAGAAACTAAGAATGAAAGAAAAAGAGAGAGTATGTGAGAAAGAGAAAGAAGAGAGAGAAGGAGTGAGAGAGAGAGAGAGAGAGAGAGAGAGAGAGAGAGAGAGAGAGAGAGAGAGAGAGAAGAGGTTGTATAATTTGTATTGAATACATTTTTTTTTGCCTCAAGATTTACGATTCAATCAGCTATTTTGATTGTGATTATTATTTTTTAATATTAAAATTTAACCCTTGCTGACTGGCACAGCTTGTATTGGGACTGAAGTTCTCGGATTCTATAAAACTAGAAGAATTCGCTCAGTATCTTACTCACACAGCTAGACAATAGAAGCTTTAAAAATTCTTCAAATTATTATTTAAATCCTTGTTCAAAAGAGTTCTCACTTCACTTGTTCACGTGTATTTTCATGCATTTTTTCAGCCAATAAAACGGTGCACTGTTTTTTTTTCCTTTGTTTTTTTTTTGTTTTCTTTTGTTTTGTTTTTGTTTGTTTTTTTTTTGTTTTCTTTTGTTTTGTTTTTGTTTTGTTTTTTTTAAAAACTTGTATAAGTGACGTTTAAATAAAGAAAATATTGGTGGGAAAACTAAAAGGGAATTTTGAAACCTCCAAACGTTAATTATCTCTTTTTTTTAAGTTGAGGATGATAAAAGAAAAACCAATTAAAACAAGGAGGCGTTTTCTAATATACTCGTTTTGCCATAAAAACAATAAAGCACAACATATGACAGAGTACAACTATGTTAGCTAGAGAGGGAGAGAGGGGGCTTTGCAATGTAAAATGAAACAAAAATATTTTGGTTTGAAAACAACAAAAACTTTTTTCCATTTTTTTTTAAATCTGTGGTTCGCAATGGGAAAGAACAACAACAAACTTTATTCATGTTTTTTTTCTTTTTTTTTTCCCTCAAAACAACGGATAATTGTTAGTAATATCAAACATTATATCTTCACAGCGTTAATACCATGTTAAGCACTTTAAAAACGAAATCGAAAGTAAAAAGAAAACGAAAACTTCAAAAACAAACCGCCGATTACAAAGTAATATAGAATAATCGTCATGCGGGGAATACTTGTCGAAGGTATCGGTGATCCAACATTAAAATAATAACCATGCGTCCGAATACGACTACCACTAGCACTAGCACCACGCTTACTTCGACAGTTTTTCTGCATCTGCTCGAATACTACAGTAATCGTATCGTTTGTGTACTCCTGCTCGTTGAACGATATATGCCAGGGTCTGCGGCGCATGCGCATCATGGCCACCGTGTACATCGCCTCGATGGTGAAGTGGCAGGCGGAATGGAAACTCGATTTCCCGTCGTGTGCGAAGTCGTGGAAAGCGAAACCTACTGTGGTCCACTGCAAGTGGTCAATCATGCTGCCGAAGAACTCTGCAGACTTGCTATGAGAGCCCTACGTGATTGGGGGGTCGAGGGGGGTGAGGGGGGCAATGAAGATACAGTTAGCTTTGGCGGCTGAAAATTGTCGGTGAATTGTACAGTCGGGATATAAAAATGGTTTCGTCTTTTTTTTTACAAAATTTCCAGGTGAATTTAGCCATGCGATATTGCAAAGCAGCCGGCTTTAGACAGGAAAATTGAGTGTGGAGTTTAATTTAGGTCCAGAGAGAGAGAGTAATGCAAAAAAAAATATTACTTCAAGTACAATGTGCCGGATTTACTTGTGGCTCCGAGACGGAGGTTACAAATTAAATGGGAATTTCTTGTGGCGCCAATATTGTATGTATATATATATATATATGTGTGTGTGTGTGTGTGTGTGTGTGTTTCATGGGAGTTTCTTGTGGCGAGAAGATGGAATATTGGTATTAAAAGGGAATTTATTGTGGCGAAATAGAAAATGGAATATTGGTATTGGAAGGGAATTTCTTGTGGCGAGAAGATGGAATATTGGTATTAGAAGAGATTTTAATTTGGCAAAATAGAAGATATGTATTAGAAGATGATTTATTTTGGCGTCAAAGGTTGAAGATGTGTATTAGATTAGAGTTTGTTGTGAAGCCGAGATGGGAGATGTGTATTAGATTGGAATTTGTTGTGAAGCCGAGATGGGAGATGTGTATTAGATTGGAATTTGTTGTGAAGCCGAGATGGGAGATGTGTATTAGATTGGAATTTGTTGTGAAGCCGAGATGAGAGATGTGTATTAGATGGGGATTTCTTGTGAAGCCGAGATGGGAGATGTGTATTACATGGGAATTTCTTGTGAATCCAAGATTGGATGCGTGTATTGGAAGGGGATTTCATTTGCCGTCAAGATTGGATATGTGTACTGGCTGTTTTATTTTTTTGTAATCATAAATATAAAATTGGGAATGCGATTCTACAAAGATATTTTCTGTGCACTTAGAAGCTATGAAATCTGCTTCAAATTTTCCGCATGAAATGATCGCTCCTGCACTGAACAACAAAAACCTTTCAAAAACACTTAGGCTATTGGCAATGTTTTGAGAGAGAGAGAGAGAGAGAGAGAGAGAGAGAGAGAGAGAGAGAGAGAGAGAGAGAGAGAGAGAGAGAGAGAGACACAGAGAGAGAGAGACAGAGAGACAGAGAGACAGAGAGAGAGAGAGAGAGAGAGAGAGAGAGAGAGAGAGAGAGAGAGAGAGAGAGGCACTGTTAAGAGTCAGTAGAATATAGATCGTGTTACACGTGAGTTAAAGAACCAAACCGAAAATGAAAGAGATACAGCGGAAAAGTACTATAGACGTGAATGAAAGAGATACAGAGGAAAAGTACTA
The DNA here is from genome assembly GCA_033675545.1 of Elysia crispata. Lineage (NCBI taxonomy): Eukaryota > Metazoa > Mollusca > Gastropoda > Plakobranchidae > Elysia > Elysia crispata. Next base: position 4,587 of record JAWDGP010000168.1, on the reverse strand, counting down.
TAGACGTGAATGAAAGAGATACAGAGGAAAAGTACTATAGACGTGAATGAAAGAGATACAGAGGAAAAGTACTATAGACGTGAATGAAAGAGATACAGAGGAAAAGTACTATAGATGTGAATGAAAGAGATACAGAGGAAAAGTACTATAGACGTGAATGAAAGAGATACAGAGGAAAAGTACTATAGACGTGAATGAAAGAGATACAGAGGAAAAGTACTATAGACGTGAATGAAAGAGATACAGTGGAATGTACTATAAATGTGAATGAAAGAGATACAAAGGAAAAGTACTATAGATGTGAATGAAAGAGATACAGTGGAAAAGTACAATAAACGTGAATGAGAGAAATGCATCGGAGCGGTACTACTGATGTGAATGAAAGAGATACAGAGGAAAAGTACTATAGACGTGAATGAAACAAACACAGAGGAAAAACAATCGGCGCCTAATTGAAAGAGGTACAGGGAAAAAGTCTGTGGACGTAAATGAAAAATGAATAAAGCATATCCACCGTGGAAAACAAAACCTCTGAGGAAGGACTAAAGCTGATAAAAAATAGTCCACATCTGTGGAGGAAGCTTCAGATTAATGGACGCAGCTCAAGTCGTTCAACTAAGTGGCATAACTCTTTCTAATATCGCATTCCCAACTGCCAGAAAACTCCACATTCTCCTCACGGAATCAACTCGTCGGCTGAGAGCCAGAAATAACTGTCCATTTTTCCCAAAAATTCTAAAAATAGCACCCCTGAAACCGTCATGCTTCGTTTTGTCTTGTCTTTCTTCACAATTTTTGGCCATGCTATGACCAATTTGCTCTTCTTTTGAGTTAAAATATAACATTTTTATCACAAGTTGAAATTCTGAAAAAGAAAAAAAAAAAACTCCTTTAAATCCATTTTTCTCAAAACATCAAATTCGAACATAGTCATTTCTTGCTGTCAGCTGACGAGCTGTGTCTTTTGATGTTCCAGGAACCAATTGTGCTCATTTGAAACTCATTTTTGGTGCATATAGTTTACTTAATTGCGTTCTAGTGTGATTGAAAATTTTGTTGCTTTCGCCAGATGTAATACTGAGTCTATTTCTAGATACCGGTTTTTCGTTGTTGCGGTTATCTTCTTTAACAATAGTCGTTCATCAGACGTAAGCAGAATCTGAAGTCTTGTCTGTTTTAATGTTACCTTCCATAGGTATAGTCTGATGACATTCACAGTCCGCACATTACTCGAAAAAAAAAACAACTATTTTCCTTACCTTTAAAAGGGATTTGATAAGGAAGATACCATTGATATTACATAAACGCCATTTTCCTGTTCTTTTTCCTGTTTTTAGACGTCTCAATATTACACATCATAATTATATGCGTCAAAACTGAATAATTATCATTCTGATCATTAAAGTATTAATCATATACGATAATGATTGAAAATTTGGCGGACTGGATTAAAAAAAAACAACAACATAATAACAGTCCGCATGTTAAATCGTGATCTTATGTTATCAATTCTTATTGAAATGTCCCAAATTCAATTCAATGCCTTCCAAATGAATTTGACAGTAATAATATTACTCAATGCTCTGTGGCTTTCTCGTGTTAGCTTTCGACATGTCCCACTTACACCCCCATAATTTTAGTTCTTGCTCTGCTCTGTGCAATCTTGTTCTACCTTTCTACATGCCTCGATCACCCCCTCCCCTCCCTGAATATAAGTTTATCCGATGCTCTGTGCAATCTTGTTCTACCTTTCTACATGCCTCGATCTCGATCACCCTCTCTCCTCCCTGAATATAAGTTTGTCCGATGCTCTGTGCAATCTTGTTCTACCTTTCTACATGCCTCGATCTCGATCACCCCCTCCCCTCCCTGAATAGAAGTTTGTCCGATGCTCTGTGCAATCTTGTTCTACCTTTCTACATGCCTCGATCTCGATCACCCTCTCTCCTCCCTGAATATAAGTTTATCCGATGCTCTGTGCAATCTTGTTCTACCTTTCTACATGCCTCGATCTCGATCACCCTCTCTCCTCCCTGAATATAAGTTTATCCGATGCTCTGTGCAATCTTGATCTGCCTTTCTTTATGCCTCGATTACAACCCAAAAGTTGCTCTGCGGTAAGTTTGTTTTACACCTCCCTCCCACACACACATAAACTTCACTCGCAGTTTGTCTTACCTTTCCACATTCTCGATTAATCGCTCTAGTTTAAGTTAACCTATAGTTTCAACCTGTAGCCATTTTGCTCTTCTTTTCTACCCGCCTCAGTTACCTCTCCCCACCCCCCTCACCCCTTTTCTTTTTTTTCTACCACCCAAAAAAAAAACAACAAACAAACTTAAACCCAAGCTGCGCAGCCGTCTTGTTTTACCTGGACCCGGGTCAGCTGCTTGTACGTGTTTTGCTTGTCGGCGAAGTTGGTGACCAGAGCCCCTGCCGTGAGGATGGGGATCCCGCCCTGGCTCCAGTAGGAGCTGAGTCTGGCCAGCGGCGCGATAGAGTAGTCACAGCTCGGCCCGATGAACACGTGAGCGAGCTTCTTCACGTACAGGTCCACGCCGTGCAGCGGCCCGTACGTCTCCGAGCACTTGGAGTCGCGGTAGTTGATCAGAATCGGGTAACCCGGAAGTGGTCCCGTCGGTGACGTCACGATCTCCGCCGCCCGCTCGATGGCCGGGCGCGTCCTCTTGACCGTCCAGGGGTAGTGGCCAGTCTGGGCGAGGATCACGCCGATCTTGACCAGCGGCAGGCCTTGCGGGTTGGACGGCGGGCTGATCAGGGTCGTCGACTTCTCGTAACGGACGCGGTTTGGGGAGAAGACGGCGAACGGGGGGGTTGGGAAGAGGGAGGACGGATCTGAAGCGGAGGGAAAGACGGGTCAGGTAATCGGGGATCCCAGGAAGAGGGACTGGATCAGGTAGAGGGGAGAAGAAAGAAAGAAAGAAAAAGACAAGACAGAGGGAAGGATAGATAGTGGTAAACCCAATTTAGAAAAATGTGGAAAGAGGATAAAAAGAAAGGAAGACAATTGAGAGCGAGAGAGAGAGAGAGAGAGAGAGAGAGAGAGAGAGAGAGAGAGAGAGAGAGAGGGTGGTGTTGAGGAGAAAAATTAGATATATAGAAAGATAGAAATAGATAGCCCCTTAAGTAGATAAATTGATAGATGGATAGGTAAATAGATATGTAGATATACTGATGCATAGACGGACAAAAAAGGAGAAATATGGATAGGCAAATAGATTTATAATGGAAAAAATATAAATATATAGATAGATGGAAAGATAAAAAGATAGCCAGAGCCTAAAAAATGAACCAAGTACAAAAGAGGGAGATGCAGGATGAAGAAGAGAAAATGCAGAAATATTGAGCGGAGTAAAATGACGAAGCAAAAAAGGAAAAAGAAAAAGAAAGAGAAATGATTGGGACTAACAAACACAAATGATAGGCATTGGTAGGCATTGATAGGCATTGATAGGCATGATAGGAATAATAATCTTGAATAACTTTAGTGAGGATAAAGCATTAACAGTTGAGATCATATCATGAGTGATTCACTGCTAGTATACACATTACAACGTAACTTGCCAGGAGGCTAGAATAAGCCGCAGCAATGTTGTAAAACCCGATGATTACTTTCTATGGTGCCAGAAACATTTAGAACGATTCGAAATGGGCAAATATATTATTTAGAATAAAAATGATGTTTGCATCCACACAAATATTTGGTAAAGAAATGTTCTAAATTTCTTTGCTTATTTAGAAATTAAGATGATATTAATAGTCATAAAAATCCTGATTGAAACAACGATGACGTCAGTGATTATGATGATAATGATGATGGTTATGATGACAATAATGTTAATTATGATGATAATGATGATTATGATGATAATGATGATTATGATGATAATGATGATTATGATGATGGTTATGATGATAATGATGATTATGGTAATAATGATGATGATGATGATTATGATGATTACGATGACGATGATGACGATGATGATGATGGTGACTATTATAATAATGATGATGTTCATGGTTATGATGATTATGATGATGATAATGTTCGTCATTATGAGAATTATGATGATGATTATGCTATGAATTAAGGTGACAATTATATCTATGTAGTGGCATTTGTCGCTTTAATAATTATAATTTTTTTTTTTTTGGTGATGTGGAAACTGTTCCCATTGTAGGAAATTATTGCGATAGAACTCTAGAGTGTTTTTGCGACTGTGTCTATGTGTGTTTTGTGAGTTTGAATGCGTGCCTGTCTATACACAATTTTTATTCATGTTCAAATTGTTTTGTTTTGTTTTAAACATAAACCGATTTATTGTAATAACAATGTAACCAGACTTTTATGATAAAAAAAAAAATCTTACAAATTCTTCAATCCATTTATATCTTAGTGCATCCAGAGCCTTTAATGACAGAAAGTGGATGGAAAACGCAGTAAATCTAGAGTAGATGAAGTGCAAAGTTCATGCCTCTTTGGAGAGTTTAATACGGATATTCCGATAGAATGGCACGTACATTCCATGACTTAAAGTAACGGTTCTAGTACTGGACCGCGTG
>JAWDGP010000167.1:772500-838679 GCA_033675545.1 Elysia crispata | reverse complement strand
ATATGTATTGTCTGTTCAAGGTCATTTTTTTATTGGGAAAAGTAGTCCGTAAGCTTTTCCTTAAAGACGCCACGAGCTATCGACTCTCGCATGGGTTTCGCCAACAAGGTTAGGTGTCTGTGTATTAACGCAAGATAAATCAAGAGCATTTAACCCCATGCGACGATGATATGAGTTTCATGTTTATTAGGTGAACCGGTTGATCACGGGCATCCGGAAAATAAAAATAAACGGATTTAGAAAACGTAACATGCACGGGGAAGTTTACTTTGCATAGGCTCCATGTCGCTTTTTTTTTCTGTTATCCCTATAGGAATGAGTGCTTAGGGCTACCACATGGGGTAGCTAGAGTTTTGAATCGTTAAGTGCTGCTGCTATAACTTGCGCTGCTATCTGCAATCCAGCTCGTTCAACAGAAGTATGATCACCGGCGCACGCACAAACTTTTTTTGTATCTGCGTCACGAAGTTCCCTGAGTGTTCTTTAAGTATTATGTTCTTGTTTATCTTAGTCAACATCTTCTTTAAACATGGCGGCACAAAACTGAGTTTATTCTTTAAATAAGGCTTCTTGAAAAAAAAAACCTCAGAAAAAAAGACAATGAATTTAATAGCATTATGATAGGATCAACAATTTTAATATAACAAACCTCGCAAACAGTTTAACATACCTCAAACTTGTGTCTTCCTTAATGATGTTGATATTGAAGATGATGATGATGATGATGATGATGATGATGATGATGATGGTGGTGGTGATCATGATGATGATGATGATTAATATTATTATAATTATTATTATTATTATAATAATAATAATAATAATAATAATAATAATAATAATAATAATAATAATAATAACGATGATGATGGTAAATGATGAAAATAGGAATGAGGATGCTGCCATTAATAACGATAACGATGATATTGGTTATGATAGGATTAAAATAAAGAAAGCTTGCGTATCCGTGGATACTCTCGGAATGCTTAAAAACAAATACACATACACATACATAAAAAGAGAGTACAAAAGCGCACAAAAACATATTGGTTCTGATTTTAAGTGTAGATTAAGATTGTTCCTGAATATTTTTTTTTTTTCTCAAATAGTGTTATCATCTATCAACTTTCATGGCGGAAAGCTTGACGTGAAAGACCATCGAATCCCAAATTTAAGGTAAAAAAGCCTTAGACCTCAACAGCAATGACTTTGAATGATAATAATATTCCTCCAGTCTTGATCAACTTGAACTCCTTATCACAGAATGTTTTCACCGAGTGAAGCTGCACGTGCTGATAACTAGTTCATAACTTTTTTTTACAGCACGCAACTACCCGGGAGTCCCTCGCATAATCTTAAAAAAGAGCTAAGCAGTTGATATTGCGTGGGGAAAAACATCCTCTTAAGTTTCACGAATGTTTTACAAGGATGTTAGTGATACAATCTATTCTATAACAGACCACCGGAAGTAGCGAGTACGCAAAGCACAGGAGCCTGATATGAAGGATTCTTTTAGCAAGAAATCGTGTCTCTTGGAATATGCTCCAGAGAATCTAGTCTCAGTTAGTAATTAATTTGCACTGCTCCAAAATAGTCTGTTATTTTCAAATGGATTCCTTTTGAAGTAAGAGTTTGTTATCTATTCTAAATATAAACTGAAATTTGAGACTGCATTTAAATCCAGAGAAGCAGCAACCGCTACTTCCCCCCTTCGTAGATCGCAAAATGTGAAAACAAATAAAAAAATAAAAACAAAATAGATTAGTAAATTCATGAATTTAAAAAACTTTACAAAATGAATACACATCCCGCCCCCACAGAATCACAAAAAAAAAAAAACTTTGATTTTTTTAATGCCCCTCCCCCCCACTGAAAAAAGAAAAAAAAAGACTTAGGAATTAGTACCTTCATGTTTTTTTTTGTTTTGTTTTTGTTTTTTTTTGTGCTGACAAAGTATGTCTTTGGTTGTGTAAACAAAACAAATGGGATCCCTGTAAGGTACATCAATCGATTCAGCCAATCAAAGCACAAGAAGTACATTTTGAAACTTTGGATTAGGAAACTAGAGGCTCTCCATAATGATAGGTTTCTAAATTATAAGGTAATTTTTTCAAATCTTTCTTGTGTGAGGTTTACGGAGCCTTAATAGGATACAAGTGCACTCCCTTCCTGTATCGTCCTCCGAATCTGCTATAATTGTAGTCCTACTTTCCATCCGCCCACCACTACCACCCCATTTAAACAGCCCGAAAGGCGGCTATACACGTGAAGAGCCCTGGACAGACCACAAGAAATCAAATAGACTACAACTATATCATTATTACATCCCAATTTAAAAAAAAAAAAAGAAAGAAAACGCTGACACATACCCAGATACCGATGTTAAACGTGAGACTGAATCTAAAATTTCCAAACATAGCAAAATAGATATGTTATAAAACTAGATTCCACAGTACTAAAGGCAACCATAAATAAAAGAATAATTTATGGCTGAAGACAAAACGATGGAAGAAGGAGAAGTTGAGCTTCGTCATATAGATAGATCAAAAGCGTCAAAAATAAATGAAGCCTCATTGTTGAGGCCCAAGAGAAAATCACGCCAAAGACAAAAAAAAAAAAAAAAAAAAAAAAGAAATAAAGCAACAATAGAAATCATTGGTCTTATGAAGACCGAAGAAAACCCTATAAATGGACTCCAGAATACAAAGAACTCGATACCCTCATTAAGAAACCTTGAATTAAAACAAAGGAGAAATGGGCGAATAAGAAGTGTGAAAAAAATTGAATAACTATCATCTGGAGGAAAGCTAAAGAAAAGAGATTTTCAGAATTATTAAAGAGTTCATAGAGAAACTTTTGTGACACAACTCCCGCAATATCACTTTTGAAAAACTGTAGAAATCCTTCAAAGATGGTCTGAATATGTGAGGGCTTCATTTATTGACGCAACAAAAACAAAGCAAAACACACAAAAAATAAGCAAAGATAAAAAAAAAAACAAGCAACAACAACAACAACAATAACAACAACAACAACCACAAACACAACAACAACAACAACAACAAAAAACTAACAGCTTTTGAGATCTTATACCGCCAAATTATTCTTACACCCTAACGCGTGTACACACACAAACCCCAAGAAATTCTTGACAAAGTTAAAATTAAAACGAAAGAAATAATAACTATTGTTCGCACAAAAAAGAAGCGATGCTTTGGGCATATCAAACAGCACACTGGCCTGCAAAGGACTAGATCTATCTTAGAAGGAAAAATAGAAGCTAAAAGAGGCAGAGGGAGGAGCAGAACAAGGTGGCTTGAGAAAATCGAGTCCTGTAGAAGCAATCCTTCATGCGCAGAAAGGGCATACCCTGACTTCCAACCTCGGGAACGAGGCGAAACATCGATAGATAGATAGGGTTGGTTTGTCCCATAAAACTGATTATACAGCTGCTCAGAGCCTCTTTTTTCAATAGCAAGGATCAATAACCTGTACAAGTTCTTGGCCGTCCTCAAGTAAGCATCGCCCTATGACAGCGAGATTTTCCTAAATCTTCAGACACTTTGACATTCATGATTGTCCGAGAAGGTGAAAAGTACTCGAGTTCGGGTATTTGGACACAACATAAAGGTTTTATAACACACTGAGCCACGTAAATTGTATGGTCCAATGCGTTTGTATTGAGGCCGCTATGCTGAAAAAAAATTACCTTAAAATAACACAATGAAAAACTCTGTTTCTAACCTGTTTCCTGTCGGGGGAAAAAAGTTATTCAAGCATGAGAGGATGCGCAATGGTATCTCCAAAATGTAAAAAAATAAATGTAGTGCGCTTTAGCCAAATGTCAAGAGCTTTGGGGGAAAAACCAAAAACCTTCAACAAGTGATAAAATCCACAGCAAGTGATAATGACACTGGGCCAGCACAAGTTCATAAAATAGTGTTTGTGTGTGTGTGTTTCGGGGGGGGGGGGTAAGGAGGATGCATGGATTCAGGAAGTAAAAGGCATAGCTCGTCATTCTTCAATTGACACTTTTGCCTCGAGGGTTACAAGTTGGCAATCTCCAACAGGCAAGTAATTAACTAAATATTAATAACACCAGTTTAAAAAGAAAAAGGATTATCCTATCTAGACAAAAAATTCGCCCGAAGTCCTAAATAAATATTTAAAAAACCAAGCCAAACAACAACGAAAAAAATCAGCTTAAAAGATCTCGGTGTCAAAGAATAATTTAAGAGTTACTTCACTGGAAATTATTGTGTTACTTTATCAGATTTACTCCAGTTTAAACATAAACTTAATTTAAGATCTAGCGTTTCCTTTTTTAAATTTTAATTAGTTTATTAATTTTCTTTCTTTTGCTAATATTTGAGATATTTCCCTCTCTATTTAGCATAACTAATACTTTGAAGTTTTTTTTTCATCTTTTAATAAATTTAGCCTCAATCATCCTTTAAGATCCTTAGTACTGTTCAGATTCACGCTGTATGAAAACTGTTACAATAATCATTTGAAAACCATATATTCTGACTTGACGTGACAAGGGTGTATCATTATTAATAATGTATAATTTTCAGTTAGGATCAAAGGTTTGAAGATAAAGAACTGAATCGGACCAGCTTTTAGAACTTGCTTTGATAGTTCTCTGAAATAATTGTAAAACACTGACATGATGTCACTCCATCTTTGTTCTTTGAATCTACAGGTTAAGGCTTCAAAATGGCTTCAGAGGTGAGCAAAGACTTTAAACATAAATTGATATCTGTATTTACTTAAGTTTCAGAGAATATTTTTTTAACTATTTTACCAGTTTGGCTTAACTTTTTCCTTTCTCTTTCTCCCTGTCTTTTTTCCCTCTCACTTCATCTCTCTTTGCCTATCTTTCTGCTCTTTTAATTTAGTCCTTTTGTGAATGGAAAGGTAATTTTTCGAATAAAAAAAGACGTTTTATTTTAAAATTTCCTCAGGGTCGATGAAACTGTTTGTGCTCATTATTTAATCCACAAATTTTGTTCGTTAATGATGTTACCAGAGTTGCATAGGCGCTACATTGAGGTCAGTGTCAGATCTGTGTTTCCAAATTATATTTATGGACATGATGCCATCGTATTGTCAATTATAAGAGCGATATGTGCTTTTCCTCTTAAGATACAATTTTTAAAAGGTATTAATTTTAGAGAAAACAATGTGTTTGCTAAAACATGACAGAAGAAAGAATGCCAAAATATGATGAAGTTAATACAATCTTATGCGCCGCAAGTCAGAGAATGCTTTTCAAAACTCCTCTATTTAGCAACCAATGATCTGATCCATAACCAATGGGTATTCGATATGTTATAAATACTTAAACACAGAAATGTAAACATATCCGCTTATCATTTAAATTAAACTTTCAGGATTAACCATTCAGTTGCCTTTTGTTTATTTTCATGTTGCGATTATTAATAATTTCACTGCACGTTCCCAATTTTTACCGAAGGCTTTGAAGTTTGAAAAATGAGTGCAATGAAACCATATTTTTCTTATTATCAACTCTAAGTGAAATTCTAAATTTTTTTTGCTAAAAATTATTTTGTTTTAAAATAATAATAATAATAATAATAATAATAATAATAATAATAATAATAATAATAATAATAATAATAATAATAATAATAATAATAATAATAATTCAACCCAGTTATCCTCTCGATGTCGCATTAGTTTTTATACTTAAACTAGCGAATCATGTAAATATTTCATGGAATGTTGGGTAGAAAACAATTGGCTGCCAGTATTTCCGGAAAGACTTTTTTCCCCAAACAGATACGCATAGGAATATCCAAATCGATGTTTTGTCCTTATAGTAAAGATGATATACAAACTGGATCAATTTTTGTTAACTAAAACGTAGCTCAAGATAACTCTTTTGGCGAGCAAAAAAATTGGGATCTAGATAAAACATGAATTTAAAAAAAATATAGATGTAGGTCGAAAAAAACCCCCAGTAAAACAATAATCATTACAAAAACCCACAAGATAACAAGATATTGTAAAATGAAATAAAATCGTAAAGTATTCAGCCAAAATAGAATAGAATAGTTTGATAAGCTGATCCAAGTTATGGTAAAGTGTTTTCTAAAATGATTACGCCAGAAAACCGCAGTTACTAATACATACATATATACATGTGTGTGTGTGTGTATATATATATATATATATATATATATATATATATATATATATATATGTATATTATAGTAGATTTCAACAATTGTTTATTTTCATCGTAATTATTTCAGTCCAGCAATACATTCATGAAACTTGAAATCCGACAGAAAAATCAATATATTTGCCTTTAAATTTTAATTCCTCTACTGGCGGTTTGATTTAAATAAGAGTTCGCTCTATAAATTTGTATTCGTCTTTGTAACAAACAAATACTTCACTTTGATAGCAGTGAACCATATCAGAAATTTCCATTTTTTGAGCCATGACCTGAGGAATATGCCGAAGCAAAGAACCTTGGGTTTCAGAACGATTAATCTAACACACACTGGATCCACCCCTTTCGCCTGCCTACTGGCCTAGATATTTGTTTATCTTCTAGATAACTCAACGCTTGCTGTTTTCAGTAGCGAAAGATGCATAAATTTAAAACCCTGATCGCAAAACGCTGGAAGTTGTTTTAGCAACATATTTAGCATTTTTTTTTTTTTACTGTTTTTGTTAATGTGAACTATCTAAACTTTGCGGATCTGATCATCGCATTATGTAGGAGCGCTCTCTCTTTCTCTCTCTCTCTCTCTCTCTCTCTCTCTCTCTCTCTCTCTCTCTCTCTCTCTCTCTCTCTCTCTCTCTCTCTCTCTCTCTCTCTCTCTCTCTCTCTCTCTCTCTCTCCCTCTCCCTCTGTCTCTCTGTCTCTCTCTCTCTCTCTCTCTCTCTCTCTCTCTCTCTCTCTCTCTCTCTCTCTTTTCTGAAAAGAAAACCAAAATAATAACACCTAGAGGACAACTTGGCAACCAGCAAGGATACAAAATAACAAGTATTTGTGAAAAAAAAAAATGAAAAAAAAAAAGCTACGTGGAAAAAAGGCATGCAACTTGATTTACTATGAATTTAGACAAAATAAAATTATCCAGAAAATCTTAGGCTGTCACCAAAAGACAACTATTTGGGTCGTTTGGAAAATTCTATATTGGGTGAACTCGTACTGCAGTAATTCAAGTTGTGGTCCTACAACTGTCTTCTTTAAACACATAAGTGTCTATACCAGCCCTGTTCAGAATAATCTTAATCCAACTAGCCAAACTGCATTTTGTCATTCCTCCATGAGGTCTTGTCTTGCTCATTGCATAAAGTACATTAATGCATTTTGACTAAAGCGCCCTCACTCAACAGAAGAAAGGAAATCTTTTCTCATTGCGTGCATAAAAAACGTTTCCTATTGTCAAACGATTACACCAGTCACCGCTCACTACCTACTGTGACAGACATCTGATAAGAGCCGAACAGGCTTGAAACTCTGGAGTAATGGCCAAGACCATCTAGGTAATCAGTTTTATTATTATCATATTAACGCTCCTCTTCGTCGAGTACTATTGCAGAATGTTAGAATAATCATGAAGCATAAAAAATATTAACATAAAAGCTCCTTATGTTGAACACTTTCACAGCATAATGAATCTAGACCTAAATATAGCGAAAACGACGTTGATTATTCAACAAAAAATATTCCGCTTCACATGAAAGAACTATAAACCAAAGCACTTATCAGCAAGTCAGAGACGTTTATAAAAACCCTTCGCTGGATAACATTCTTTTTTTTCTGAATTCAAAAATAAAACGGCAAGATAAAGAAACATTCGACTTCAATTCCATAAAGCACCACCAATTTCAGCACAGCTGAAAGTCTTTGAAAACGATTTAAACAAAGTAATTGAAAGCATAAAATTAAAAAAAAAACAAGCAAATTTCATCATCAACTCAAGGACAACATAGACCGTATTAATAAAGATGATTATCTCTACGTTCCAGCAGATAAAAATGTTTTCCAGCAATGGAAAATTAATAATTACTCAGAATAAAATCAAACGAATACGAGTCTTTGTTAATGAAAGAACTACACAAAGAATATAATAAACTTAGCAGACAAGAACGGATGAAATTACCGATGCTGACAAACACATTGCTAGCAAACTGTCGCAGATCGAGTGACCTTTATTACACTCAAAGACTGTAAAAATAACTTCAGAAACAAGCCAACATGCTGCCTCATTATCTCTTGTAAACCAGAGACAGGAAAAATTAGGAAGCAGCTGCTAGAAAATATAGTGAAAGATGTAAAAGCCAAAACTAAGCTCAAACATTGGAGAAATACAAGTGACGTGATATCATGTTTCGAAAAAGTTAAAGACAAGAGAAGAACTGCCTTCATATCATTCGACATTAATATTTTTGCGATTTTTAGCCATGTATCACTTGAGAATGAAAGCATTGGATTTCGCCTCCGCCTTTAATAGCATTACAGAAGAGGAAAATCATATTATTAAACACACAAGAAGAACCTCAATTTACAACAACAGTACACCTTCGGCATAAAAGATAGGCGACTTTGATGTAACAAAGGGAACTTTTGACGGAGACGAAACGTGTGAGTTGTCAAAACTTGAATATCTCAATAAAGGCGTTGGCCTATGAAGGGACGACGGTTTTGCAACCTGTAATGTACCATCATAACAAGCGGAGGCCACCAAGAAAGAGATGCGCAAAATCTTTAAAAACAACAACCTGAACATACCATATGAGCAAATAAAAAAAAACAACAAAAAACCACGGACTTTTTAGGTTTGACCTTCGATTTAAAAAGCAACAATACAGCAATGACCCTCACTCCATCGTAAAGAACCTAACTAAAGGTAAATTGGAAAAACTAGAAAGTCTTCAAACAAGCCAGCTCCACATATAACGACGCTTTCAAAAGGATCGGATTCAACCAACCGTTACCTTATAGAGGTGAAATAAAATCCACACATATCAACAAAGAGAAAAAAGAAAAAACGGAAGAGAAAATAACTTGGTCTAACCCGCTATTCAACATGCAAGAGAAACTTCCTTAATCTAACTGTCTCAGTCTCTAAAATTGTTTGACTGCTTTCTTTATTTATAATATTTACACTCACTTGCATCTTTACATCCTTAGATCTAGCTCCGTCTATTTCAGACTCTAACCTTGTATGACTGCTTTTTTATTTCTATATTAATCCAACAGACAAATACTTCCGCAAAACAAAAAGCTTCATTAAATTATTAACAGAAATACTGTAAAGCTACATTACAGTTGTCTACTGAACGTAAAACAAACGATCACAGATGACAACAACAAAAAAGAAACACCAAACAGAGTAAAAGAATGCAACTGCCGGGATAAAGCAAGCTGCCCATTGAATTGAAAATGGTTGACAAAATGTGTTATATATACAAAGCTACAGTGTCAGAGACAAGTAAAAAAAATCAAGAAAGTTATATAGGACTCACTAACAACCAAAATAAACCCTCACAGAAGAAAACATACGAAGCTCAGGGAGCACATTTGGAAACTAGAAGACAAGAACATCGTACACACCATCCAATGGGAAATCGTTATAAAAATTAAGCCGAGAAAGAGAGAGAGAGAGAGAGAGAGAGAGAGAGAGAGAGAGAGAGAGAGAGAGAGAGAGAGAGAGAGAGAGAGAGAGAGAGAGACAGACAGACAGGCAGACAGACAGACTGACAGAGAGAGAGAGAGAGAGAGAGAGAGAGAGAGAGAGAGAGAGAGAGAGAGAGAGAGAGAGAGAGAGAGACAGACAGGCAGACAGACAGACTGACAGAGAGAGAGAGAGAGAGAGAGAGAGAGAGAGAGAGAGAGAGAGAGAGAGAGAGAGAGAGAGAGAGAGAGAGAGAGAGAGAGAGAGAGAGAGAGAGAGAGAGAGAGATCTATCGAACCAATCACTACCAAACTGCGCATGGCGTTTACAATGATAACAAAGATGGTTTTTGTTCTATCATGACTTTTATTAAATGTTGTAATTTTCAATAAAGAAAAAAAGTATTGTTTCGTCAACGTTTGGAATACAGTAACTTGGATTGCAATTTTGAAACTGGTAGTCATTATCGTCCGTCAAAAAGAAAGTGGAAGTAGGAAGTCGAATAAAAGAGAACACATATAACAGATCTAAATTTATTTTAAAAAAAAATTAAAAAAAAAAAAAAGGAAACAAAAAAGAGAAAGTTGTTATCTTTATTTTTTAAATTTTTCTGATATTTTTTTTTAAAAATTGTGCTATTAATGCATGTTCGCCAACACTTAGATCTAGACTCGTCGGAAGAATCACTCGACTTGAGGTGTAGATCTAAGTTTATAAAACTGCGTAGCTAAGAATTCCTGCACAGCTTTCTTAGGAGCGTTTAAAAGGATCTAAAAACAACTTAGGAAAGCATAGTATATTAAAGGTAGATTTCCATTATTCCAAAAGAAATTAAGTTCTATCACTAAATCCTGTGCTTAGAATAAGAATTATCCCAAATAGAGCTATATGTTATCAGTGTAAAGCGCATAATTATCAAATACCCTCCTTATGAACCTACATACTATTGATGAAGAGCATACCCGCTCAAACATGATTCTTTTTCCCACGACTCGAGTACAGGTGCCTGCTATCACAGCTGCAGCGCTCCGTATAAAACTAAAGGCATATGTCAATATGCTCGCCGACCATTTTGTCACATCTCATTAAAGCACTTTCTTCCTTTAACTCTTGAATCAAATCAATAATGACGTTTTATTCTTCTTTGCTTTATTTAAGGGGCCGGTCTGGCGAGAAAATAATTATTCTATCTACGCTTTGGAACACAATGTAACCCAGCCTTTTCTCATGAGTAATTTTATCTTCAGATTTTAATTGGCCCAATTATGGTATCTTAATTTTAGAGAAAAAGCTTTGGACTCCTTCGTATAGTACCATTGTATGCTCAGAGGATATGGGTTGTGAATCATGTTCCCTCCTCCCCTTCTTTTAAGGTGTTGGCGCTAGTCTTGAACTTCTTTTCTTTTGGTACGGCTGGGAAAGAGAACGGGACAACCGGCCTCAAAAAGTCATTTATCTTCGCTATTTTCTCTTTCACATTTGACCAAAAAAGAGAGCCTGGAGCCGGGCAGGAATTAACGCCCGCAAAGTTATGCTTTTTTTTTTATGTCTCCACTGAACGCCTGGCAAAGAAACATGCCCAGTCATTCTCACGCGAAAGAAACGCGACACCAATGACTATTTATAATTATTTGTCTCCGGGATTTGTGTGCAAAATCAGGGATCATACGCAAACACGATAATCAGGGTTTTTAGGTGTTTTGGAGAGACCAGTCTTGCTGGCATGCTTGAAAACCTGAGTGGCAGGACTAAAACTACAGTTCGCAGGTGTCTCATATTTTCTGCCCAGTTAATCGTAAGTGTCTTTCTTGAATCCCTCTAAATTTTATCCTGTCCGTCGTTATCTTTTTTTGCAAATATTCTTTTAGGACAGACGTACCAACGACATCAAAATAAGAGTTGTTGCAGTTAATCTCTTGGTCCAGCTCAGGAACAGGAACTGTCGCCGCTTCTTTCACACTTTACCGGCCGATGGTCGCCCCTCCTCCTCCGTTACTTCCCACCGCCATAATTATGCCTGCTTGATTTGGGCAACTGACACCAACAGTTTCATCGAAGGAAGCAAGCGTCTCCTTTACTTCCTCCATTAAGCCACTCCCCTCGGGGATGACTTTCTGCGTACAAAGTCAGTAATTTTTGTCTTCTGGTTTTGCTTGAGTTTTTATAACAACATGTCACTATGAGCGGGAGGGCGAGTGACGCGTGACAGTCGCAGCTTGGACCAGTAGAATCACGTGTTTATTTCAAGTGCAACATACTAATAGCTGCGCATAGTTCATAGGCCAACATTATAAAGTAAGAATACAAACTCTCAAACACCACTGTAGGCAAGGCAATGCAGGATCCGACAAATTAAAAGTGGGTCAACAGAGATTCCAGCTGATCTCTAAGTTTGTTTTTACGAGAGCTGTGACAGCAGAATGGAGTTAAAATTTATAGGCTCTCAAAGTTAATATAAAGGAAGAAATCAGACTAAAACTCAACATACAGTCGGTAACACTTAAAAAGAATAATACGAAACATAGAGCACACAATCCTCCGTGATTTCTAGCAAAGATCTCACATAAAAACTATGTTGCTTGCATACTGTAATCTCAAAAAACAAAAACAAAAAACAAACAAAAAACAAAAAACAAACAAAACAAAACAAAAAAACAACATAAAAAAACAAAACAAAACACAAACAAAACAGAAACAAATCCGCGCTGCTACACACACACTCACAAAATTAAAAGAAAAATATATAAGATTAAAAAAAGCACATCATTATTAACATTAATGAATGATATACTGGTATTTGGTAAACAAACTTTTATAATTGCTAAAAATAGCTCGACCCAAAAAGAAATTTTCCGTTCACTTATCTTATTTTATTTTCTGTAAAAAAAAAAAACAAAAAAAAACAACAACTGACAATACATTTCTCGAAAAAAATGGCCTCGATTTGGAAATTCAGTCGAAAAAGTGTAGATTAAAAAAAATGTTAAAACGTTCATGTTTGATGATCTTCTTTAGCAGATTTTCTGCATTTAAAAGGAAAAAAAAAAAGAAAATAAAGCTTTTAGCTCTATGAATTGAACCTGCGTATTCATTACATTCACCATGTTGATAGTACAGCATTTTATTAATATCTCCTCATTCTTTTCTTCTTGCTGCATTACTTCTAAAACTCCGAAATCAACTCTTTATTTAAAAAAAGTTAATTGCAAGACTTCTGAAAAGCTTTGTATGGAATCACTTATGTTTTGATGCGTATTCAAATTGAGAACAATTCAATTAGAATTTTTTATGTACTTGCCATTATCGACTACCAAGCGGAAATTGGCTCAGAAATAATTTCGTTTCGTCTTATTTGAAGAAAAAAAAATTCAACCCTTTTTTTTTATTTCCGATAAAAGAAGGTTTTATTTGAATTTTTTACTTAGAATTTCTACTATATTCTCTTACGCTTGAAATATTAAGACTTCAGCGAACTATTTTTAAATGTGAAAATAAGACATTCCTTTTGTTTATTTCTATAGCTAAAGGTACTTTTACACGAAGCAACATGCACCTAACAACATCCTTTACAAAATGATCTGACGTGAGAAGTAGCAAATATTGTTGGTTGCGAAAGTAGAAAGTAACAACTAATTTAGTTTTTTATTTTGACAAATTGAAGACAGCATAGCCCCAAATTGCTTCGTGTAGACTTAAACATTTTTATGGCAAACGCTTTTTTGGGGAAAGCTATTTATCGATGTCGATTTATGCTGCGTGTAAACATACCTTTTATTACGCTAAGAATTTCGTGAGAAAATCATGCTACCGACGGGAACCTGTTTTGTTCATAAAACTGAGAGTTAAAATAAATTATACATACTTCTATTTTCGCCACTACGATTTCGTTCTTCTGAAGGTTCCTTACCTGTGTGCGCATCAATCTGCTTCTTGAGAATTATTCTACTCTAGTTTTAACTATGACAAACAAAAAGGGTTAAATAAAAAAAACCCTCTATAATACTTCAAATGCAAAGTTTTGTTTTACAGGGTGATTTTTGAAAGAAAAGCAGAAAGAAAGAGAATCCTCAGTTTTTAACGTTATTTAATTCACTTGGGACAATTTTGCTGATGAGATACGATGGAGTACAAAATGTATTAATGGTTTAAAACCAACAACTCAGAGTTGTTAAGGGGATATGTCATAATCATTCTTCCTCCTTATTACGCTTTATGAAATTGCTTCAATTCCTTTCACCGTTTAGCTCTCTCTCTCTGTCTCTCTCTCTCTCTCTCTCTCTCTCTCTCTCTCTCTCTCTCTCTCTCTCTCTCTCTCTCTCTCTCTCCCTCTTTCTTCCCCCCCCCCTTTTCCTCATTGTTGTTATGGGCTATTCTCGGCAGATGACGCATGATTCAAATCACTTATTTTCATTTTATTTTTTTATCCACTCCAGAGTCAGAACGCCTTACCAGAGCTTGGTTCTCACACTCAGCCTCGCCCATCAGTCTGGTCGGGAGTAATCAGTAATATTTCCCGCCCACCATCTTACGACACTGTGTCTTATGCGAGCCTTTCAGGAGAAGGTGACTTTTCATCATGCCCCCATGTTAAAAAAAAAAAAAAAAACTCCGAAAAAATATAGATTATATTATAAAACTAAACAGAAAACAATATCTTAGGTCACGACGGTCGCACAGTTCTCCACAGTATCTGAAAAGAAGGATAATTAAATAACTGTCTATATGTATATAATATGTGGTTAGCTAGGCAAGGGTTATTTACTTTAAACATCAGAAAACTATAGAATTACCTCGCTCACTTGGCAACTGGTCTTGCAAGGTAACCAGGAAATTTTTCTTAACATTCAAGCCTAGCATTAGATTTTCAATTCCTTGCGGTGAATGGGATTATATTTGTTTACTGTTGCTGTTGTTGGTAGTGTTTTTTGTGTTTACTTAATAACATGTAGACGAAGCCAAAGACATGTATATATCAATGCAATTCTTTTGGCAGTATTTCAAAATAGACTCGAATACTAGCTGCCATGGTCCAGCCCCGCAAAACAAGTCAACTAGCTGCCCAGACTTACCCATAAAATAGTTTAGTACTTAAGTTTCGATCAAATGTGTTGTATAGAGTACCGTACCGGTGTTCACTGTATTGTGGTGCACCGCTCTTTTATAAATAATGCAAATGAAATGTAGAGTTCCTTTATAATGTTCCATTTTATCTTGAGTATCGCGATTCAGCTCTTTTGTTCCTTAAATCATAGTCTAGTCTTATTCATGTCTTTACCAAAGTGTAAAATCTAGCATCTCTGGTTTTACCATACTTGAACAAAGCTCACTCAGCAAGTCCATGATAAGAAAATTTACACCTGAATTGTCAGTTTCTAAACAAATCATATTAAGATAAAACAAAATTTCTTTTGAATAAATGGATACACATAGGAACATTATATTTTTTAAAAAAATATGGAGGTAAAAATGTCAAGCAGATAGATTGAATACCAGATGAGGGGATAAGCACTCTTCTAAAATTGACCAAACTCTGAAAATTTATACACATGGTTATATCGCTATACAGTCATGGTCATTAGGTCACCACAGAGCCCAGTCGTTGCCTAACTTTTTTTTTCTTTCTTCCGTAAAAAACAAAACAGAACAACGTTTTCTTATTATATATATATATATATATATATATATATATATATATATATATATATATATGAAATCCGTGTATTTTCCTCAGAGACCGCAAGAAGAGCTAGAGAAAAGTACAACACGGATGTCAAGTCGCTGGTTAGCGCTGGTGATAGACCAAGCCTTGATGACACGCAGATAAAGAGGCTTGAGGCAGAGGAAGACTTTTTTGATGTGGAGGAGTACCCTGACGCAAAAAGCGTGTATTTTGATGTACATAGCGAGAGCCCTGTTAACTTGATGCAGGCCATAGAAGAGCTCCAGAAACAGCAAGAGAGCCTCAAGGCACTGCACGCAGACCATGACAGAAAACTAGCGGAGTTGCTCCGTCGACAAGTAAGCCCTCTGCGGTCTTATTAAGTCTTTACATATAGGCAAATATACATTTTTTTATATATTGCTGTAAAGAACGCTAGATGGTTAAGCCGGTAACTAGGAAGTTCGACTCCTTGCTGCTATATCTTCTGGTGAAGCCGGCTCCTACCTTAAAAGCCGTTTCTCTGACTTGATATAAAAACACGTTCAACATAATTTGAAATCATGTGGGTATCTCCCACAAAGGTAAAACAAATCAAAGTTGTAGACATGATCCATTCCCATTGTCTTTCCTTCCTCCAATATGACGTTTTCTATTAGAGCATATGTTTTCAAAAACATTAAAATTCATGTTCTGTGTGGACCCAATCCCCGACACCTGTTTATTTCTATTTTGCATAATTATTATATATTAAAAAAAAGAATAAAAAAAGAGAAAAAAAGTAATTTTTGTATTGCGCTGAATTTGCGCTAAAAGCTTTCTTGACAGGGCAATGGAAACCAACGTTGAATTTCCTAAACCCTTTGAAAAGATTGAAAAAAACGGATAATCAAACTTCCACTTCTTCCTTTATTTTGCAAGTTCCTTTATTGAGCCTTCTTGTAAATAAGTGGTGTGGGCGCAGAGCGTATTTTAACAGGTTTATTTTTTTAGATAAAAATTTAATAACATTTTTTTTTTAATTTTCAATCCTGTTAACGCTTGATATCCCGTCTGCCGGGTAAAAAAAACCGGATGTAGTCCTGCCTAGTTATCGCGATTCTAGCACCAGATCTAGTTATCCGAATGCGTTCCCTATTTTTAGTATCCCGAACCTAAATCATGTTTTCGTGGTTGGCTTCACATTTTCAATTGCTTTTATGTCAAGCAGGAAGTTCACATTCATTTTTCACTAAAAAAAAATAGTTTGCGAAAGCTTATAAAAGTTAAAACTGAACCTATCGCGCTGTTGAATCGATAGATAGATATTTTATTTCATTTGGTAAAACAATTAGAATAGTTCACTAATTCCGTAAAATACAATTCTATTTATAGAACTCTAAAAAGTTTTCATTGTTATCGGCTAAAACATAATAATGTGCACCCTTTAAATTGTCGGAAAAAATGCACTTTTCGGGTATTCATAAGTATTTAAAAGGTTATTAAAAAACAATTGGGAAAGTAAAGAATTACCTGATTTCCTATATTGGTGCATGGCTATACATTTTAATTTTTGCTTTGATTTTAATTATCTTTTTTTTTATGGTGTGGGAGCGGCTTAAACACTTCTAAAAAAAACTGATGTCATGGAAAAAATCTTAGAGAATCAGGGAAAATACGCTGTGGTTGTGAACTATAAATTATTTATCTACTGCTTTTCTTACATAACTTTATCCACTTCTGTTTAACATGAATTTAATTTTCTGTTCGAAACAATGCTCTTTGCTTACCTTCCGATATCTGAGATGATTATGATAGACAATAATCAATTACTAATTTTCTCTTTCTTCTTCTTCTTCTTCTTCTTCTTCTTCTTCTTCTTCTTCTTCTTCTTCTTCTTCTTCTTCTTCTTCTTCTTCTTCTTCTTGTACTACTACTACTACTACTACTACTACTACTACTACTACTACTACTACTACTACTACTACTACTACTACTACTACTACTACTACTACTACTACTACTACTACTACTACTACTACTGCTACTACTACTACTACTACCACTACGTCTACCACCGCTAGCACTATCAGTGGTACTGCTAAAACTGCAAATGCTGTGACTATTTATATTACTTTTCCTTGCTCTTCTCTTATTTTACGTCAAAATAAAGGTTAAATATGACGAAGATAGTAGAGGAAGGGGTTGAAGGAACGAAGAGAAAGCTGTATTCTCAAAGTTGTACTCCGGTAATGGCGATATGAATGGCAATAAAAATGCTGTAAGTTCTTCATCTCAATCGACGCCGCTATTTCTTAACTATTTTTTTTTTAATTAATTCACAGCCATCCGTAAATGAACAATTCAAAATCATCCGCCAGCATTCAGTGAAGCCCTCAAGCAGAAATAAATCCATACCAGAAAATAGGAATCAGCCTACAAATTGTAGCAGTAACGCCTCTGGCAGAGACAAAGGCCATAAGGAAGACAAGGACAGCCAGTGCGGCTTAGAGGGTGAGAATGGCGCTCGAAGCAAGGATAGATCATCCGACGACGACAATAATTGCAATAACAAGTGTGGCACCCAGGGCAAGCTCAACAGCACAGCTAAATCCAGCGATGGAGTAATCGTGTCGACTGACCAGGTGATCCACAGGAAACCGTCAAAAACCGGTCTGAGAAATGAGAATGAGTTAGGTGCGGTAAGTAGATGATTTTTCTTTTACTTGAAACAACCATTGTTGAAATCGGTTTCCTGAAATTAGTTGTCTCCATTGTTAAAGCTTCTCTCAACATTATTTTGTAGCAACTTGTTGAAAGAACTTTGTTCCATGCGAATATATTTCATAAATATATCATTATCTCTGGAGAGTTGAAGATATAAGCCAAGAGATTTCCTCTTTTGTTGTATAGGATGGACCCAAAACCGTCTACATCTTTGCTGCCTTGCTTGCCTTCTTCTCAACCACAATAATAATAACAACTTTCTCCGCCTGCTGCATGACATTTTTTAAAAGAGACGGTCTTGTCTGACTGTCGGGGTGATGCAGCCGGAAATAAATGGTCGGCTCTGGTCTGACTGTCGGGTCTGGTGGCTGTAGGAGTGATGCAGCCGGAAATAAATGGTCGGGTCTGGTCTGACTGTTGGGTCTGGTGGCTGTGGGGGTGATGCAGCCGGAAATAAATGGTCGGGTCTGGTCTGACTGTCGGGTCTGGTGGCTGTGGGAGTGATGCAGCCGGAAATAAATGGTCGGCTCTGGCCTGACTGTGGGGGTGATGCAGCCGGAAATAAATGGTCGGGTCTGGTCTGACTGTCGGGTCTGGTGGCTGTGGGAGTGATGCAGCCAGAAATAAATGGTCGGGTCTGGTCTGACTGTCGGGTCTGGTGGTTGTGGGGGTGATGCAGCCGGAAATAAATGGTCGGGTCTGATCTGACTGTCGGGTCTGGTGGCTGTGGGGATGGTGCAGCCGGAAATAAATGGTAGGGTCTGATCTGACTGTCGGATCTGGTGGCTGTGGGGGTGAAACAGCAGGAAATAAATGGTCGGCTTTGGTCTGACTGTCGGGTCTGGTGGCTGTGGGGATGATGCAGCCGAAAATAAATGGTAGGGTTTGGTCTGGCTGTCGGGTCTAGTGTCAATGTGGGTCTAGCCTTACTCCGCTGACTGCAGACTTAGAATTCATTTGTTTAGCCCCCACATGCTATAACAAAACAAATCAAAGTCAAGTTAAAAAGAAAATTATTTCAGAATAATAATTCTTGATGATCACAAGTTATTGATTTACTGATCTCGCAGTTTTATGTCCTACTTAATGCCTTTAGCCTTGATCATATATTACACAAAAGCGCTGAGAAAAATTGTTGCTACGCACAGTGTCACGCTACAGCCCTCTGTAGTATTGTCCAGTAAGCCTTGGTCACGTCTCGCCACAGCACCTTTCTTCCTTCAGCGTGTCCTGTTACAAAGATGGTCGTTGTACAGGTCAAGCAATCAAACTGCGCGCAATAATGTACTTAGTCTATGCAATCATGATACAGATCAAAGACTCTCTATAATCCTCGGAGAAGGGAGAGAGGTAGACTCTGATGCACTTGGTTTTTTGCTGTCATTCCTGACGGTCAGCTGTGCATAGACCAAAAAAGGACAGCAATTCATGGACTGTGAAGAAGACCCGAATGGCTGTTACGCATTCTTCCTATTGCTGCAAATATTCTAACAGCAATATTATTATCATAATATTATGTTCATAATAATGGCTACTGGTGCTGAATCAAAAAAGACACGTTTTTACCAACTATTGTCGGTTTGTGAGAAGAATAAAGTTCAAACTAGTTTAATTCATACAATTTGTGTTCAGGTTTGAAAAGGAAATGAAAAAAAAATAAAAAAAGACAAAAGCAGGCTGTATTGGAATCTTTCTATACCGTTCAATCTATTCTAGGTAGATCAATATGCTGGCTTTAATACAACTTGCAAGAAACACGTTTTCTTTATTTCATAGTTTAATCAAGCAAACTGAAAAAAAAAATACTTATCAAAATGATCGATTCTTGAAGACTATGAAAATTTGGAGAGAAAAGTGTCCGATACCCAGAAACAATGGTATCAATATAGGTTTTTTTCATCGTAAAATAATAATATTATAATATGTAAAAAATGTGCAACCTTATCCACCAAGCTCTCTTGAAAAACCGGGTAATCTCTTTGTTATACTTAAATTTAACTATGAAACAAAGCTTGAACTGCTTCTTTTTTTGTTTCACTTTTCGTTACAAGTTCCGGCGGATGTTATTTTCTGAAGAGCAGCATCGTGTGTACGTTCAGTTAGAGAAACTCTACACCAATTTCCAACGCCTCCATGTCCCAACCAAAACAGTGCAGACTTTGATGGAGGGAAACTTACTTTGCGCTACTGACTCAACTGTCGATCTATTGTGTGAAAGTCTGCTAGCCGGTGGTGCAGTGGGTGGTGGAGATGGAAACTGGAATTCCGAGGAGAGGAGGCTCCACCGGGAAAACAAAGAACTCAAACTAAAGGTAGGTCAAAACGAGGCTGCCTAAGTTACAACACTAATTTCTTTCAAACGATAACTACTGTTACACTTACAGAAAAATAGATGGCCATGAGAGAGAGAAGGAAAGAGAAGGCGAGAGAAAGGGTCACGGAGGAAGAGAGAGAAGAGAAAGGGATAGAGGAAGACAAAAGAAGAAGAAGAAGAAGAAGAAGAAGAAGAGAGAGAGAGAGAGAGAGAGAGAGAGAGAGAGAGAGAGAGAGAGAGAGAGAGAGAGAGAGAGAGAGAGAGAGAGAGAGAGAGAGAATTGAGGGCAATAAATTCTGCTTTATATATCATTTTTCTGTCCTCTCTTTCCTCTCTAGAACGAACAGCTTAAAAGAGACGTTGATGAGATTAAGAAACAGATGGAGGGAGTTCCCAACAGACGAATGCCTCCGCCCATCCCACCAAAACCCGACTTACTGTGTCACTCGCCCAGTGCCTACAGCTCAGCTCGACGAAAGGCTATAAAGAGATCTGTCAAACCAATAGGAGAAGATCAACTTAACTTTGTGTCAGGTACGTCTGTCCTAATACTAGATCTAGACAAACTGACATAAAAAGAATACGTTTTTACATTGTTGCAGTTCTTTTAAATGTTTTAATTGGTTGCACGTCATATTTTTACCAATACTTGCCTAAAATGCGAAATCGTGACAGTAATCTCCTCGACATAATATGTTGAAATAAAAAGGTAAACTCAAAATAAACAACCCCTGCATTCTTACATAAATGAAACTTCCATATATTCCCTTTCTCTCCCCTCACAAGACAGTACGAAACACACACACACACACACGGTGGCTTATTTTAAGCCAACAAATATTTTGTTCTATTAAAAGAATGTGTCATCAATTAAATCCTAGTAATACATCAGTCCTTTTTTAAACAACCCGATCCACATTGCTTATTTCTATGTGAACCTCTACATCTCTGTGCTGAAACAAGAATTGAGTGAGCTGAATCTTTAACTTCATCGCATACAATAATAATTATTTTGCTGCCTCATTCTCTGCACACCTGCCAGTAATTAGACACTTCGCCATGATGACGGCAAAGAGCCGAACCAAGGGCTTAAATCTAAAACTAGATTCTGGGGATTTTGTCGCAAAAAAACAAAAAAACAAAACAAAACAAAAAAAACTTTAGAAGCTAAAAATATCGAAGTTGATTGTTACAAAAAATTCCCAGAATATTGGCATAGTATTGAAAAAGAATCAGAGTTAGGGGTCTTTTTTTTTTAATTTAGCCCTATTGTTAGATACCTTTCTTCGTAGGTGCCTATTTACTGTCTTTTGCGCCACGTCGAGTCAGAAGATAGTAGTAAAATTTATCCTTTCGAACATTCTTTAGGTCAATAATAATACAAATAGGCAGCTATAAAACCCGCAAGACAGCGTACCTTCTATCCGCAGATGGAAAAACTGAAAATGTTCTTTAAATTGAGCTTTAATTAAATCTCCACGTGACAGAATGACACTTATAACTAAAATAAATAAGCCTCACATAATCTTAAGTGCCACTCACTTTAATTTAAAAAAAAAAACAATTTTCACCCTTGATTTTGGGGTAAAATAATAATAAGAAAAAAAGTTATGTACATAAGGTGCCAAGATGTCTTAATAAATGTCCAAGACATTGAAACGAAGCTGCTGAGAACACTTTATTATAGATTTTTTTCTTGTATCTTTTTGATTGAACTGAAACTAAAAAAAAAGCAAAAAGCTGAATTTGAAAAACTAGAAGTTACAGTAGGATTCATATAAATTCAACCTGCAGAAAAGTTTTCTTTATAATACGTTGTGGTTATGTCAGAATCTGTCTAAAATATTATTGAACAAGTGTGCACAGTTTCATGGAAATTTATGTCGTAGTTTTAATGAAGTCTTGACATAAGGGGTAAAAACTGTATGAAAATTTTTTTTTTGGAGAAAAGGATTTAAGTGCAAACGCGCAGCTATCATGGAAATAAAAATACTTCCTTCACACAAAAGTGAAAGTTCTATACATGAAAATGTTCAGAAATAATTATATTAAAAAAAAATAGACATGCATTGTATGAAGCCGATTTGACAATCATGATATAGGCCTAGTTTAATGTGTCCTTAAGCGTTGGAAAGAATCTATAAATAGATTAGAGGTGCGCAGACGTAGCTGATTTTCTTTATCGCAAAAATAGAAAAAAAACTAACTAAAGACTCCATTCAACTTTTGCGGTAGCTTTTCTTTTAAACGCCATGTTACAAGATTATGCTGGCATTTATGAGTAACAACTAACTCAGCTGTTGATAAAATTTTCAGACGTTTATATGCATTTTTCCTTTTCGACATAATTTAATATGAACTAATACCGATTTCAAATGGAGTTGAAATTCCATTGTTTTCGTTCTCTTGCGCAAGTAAAAGTTCGACTGCTTTTTATTTTTTTTTATTTTTTAAATACGAACAATAATACTTATTTAAAAAGAAAATCTCGTTACAGAAAACAGTGGTATGAAAGCCAGTGTAAAATCTGCAGAAATTTTGTCGCAAGTTGTTGGAATAAGATTCCTAGGTTAGTATTTTCTTGCCAAGATTGCGGTGGCTGCATCCCTTCCAGCCGAAGACAAGGCTGGTTAGGTGGGATCCAACTCTACAAATAGATGACCCAATCTCATCTTATGATCAATCAGGCAAGGCATCAGCTACATGGATCAGATGATCGATCGGTCCATTCTTAAAAAACAGTGAAATGAAATTAACTTGCATACTGCAGACAAAGTATTTATGCACATGAAAGTAATCCATTGATGTTATGTATCAAATGTTTATATATAGGACGTTTCAGTTTGATTATTTTTTTTAAAGTCAGTAAATTTTAAGTGTAGAATCTCGAAGCCAGTCCGAGGTAAGTACCCTTGACAGGAGACTACAAATTTAGGAACCTAAATCTTATCCTCTTAAAATTAGCAGACAGTTCGTGATATAGAGTTTCCTATGATTACTCCTTATTGCTTTCATTGTTGATCTGATCTTATTACAATTGCATTACAGTATGTAGCATTGTGTAATTTATTGTTGTCTCTGAAATTCTAAAGGAGTGCAATTAAAAAAAAAAAAAAATGAAAACCACAAAATTTGAATGGCAAAATAAATTCAACATAATCGCTCGCATTTACAGGCAGGCCCACGTCACCGCTGCCCCGACATGCCCGGCCTCAAGACATTGATATCAGAGAGATTGGCGTCCAGCATAAGATAGAAAATTACAGTCACAAGCTGAATGAAGAGAAATTGCAAGAAGGGCAGAAACAAGTATCTAGCTCTTTTTATACCTCACACGGGGGATGTAGGTTAGTCACCGAGCCTTCATTTTTTTTCTCTTTATCAACTTTAATTTAGGGGCTTAATAAACATAACATGAAAACTGTAAAACATACTGAAGACCTTTAACATTTCACAACACTTGAAATATGTGGCTTATATGGCAATATATTTAATGCAGTGCTTGTACCAAATTATATTCACCGTTTCAAAGGCAGAAAAGAAAAAGACATGCATTAAAGTTGATTTCAAATTTATTTCATCCAATTTTATTACTGAAAAAGTTGTATTTTTTTGCCCTTTGGCGAGCAGTTTTTTTTTTTTAATGTTATTTCGGAGTGTTAAGAAATAAAAAGAGCGAAAATAATTGCTTCTGATCTTTAAATTTTTGTGCAAATTTAGAATTAAAAAGATAGGATTAGTGAGAGTTTTCCTTTTTTTTTCGGGAACCTAAAAAGTTATTAAAATAGTTTAATTTTTATGATGCGGATGGAGTTCATGGATCCAACATGATTGTGACGAGTTTACATGTTAACCATGTAAACTTTCTCTCTAAACTCAGGGCTCAACTGGAAGTCTTCCTCAATGGTAATGGTACCGGCCGTGATAGGTGCATGTCTCTCTTTTTACGAGTGGTTCCAGGCGTGTATGACGATACCATCAAGTGGCCTGTCACACTTCACATCCGTGCTACTCTAATGAACCAGAGACGTAAGTAGGCCTGCAGCCATACGTTGATTCTTGCATCGAAGTCAGAATGATGGATCGGTTGACCTTAATATTTCATGTATAATGCATGTAATTGTGTCCTCACTTCACATAATGTAATCAAAGCGGAACATTTTTTGTTTTGTTTATAACACGAGGTCGGTGGGTATGAGACTGAACTCTGAATCCTTCCTTTCCTTATATGCAATATAACACAATGCTTTCAGTTGCCATTTCTTTAACTTGAAGTCCTTTAATTTCATGAAGACGTTTGAATTTGTTTTTAAGACATGATGAACAGTCCCTCATCGCATAGGTACTCTTGAAACTGTGTCATGGACTGCTTTAGACAAGATTAGGTCTATATTTCCGACAGCCTGAAGCAGGTTGAAAACTCTTAATTTTTTTTGCTTCAATTACATTTACGTAAATAAAGTCGCTTAAATGAAGCTAATTTTTTTCATATTTGTAAGATCTATTTTTTTTTTCTCTGTAAGGCGGTCTCTCCCACTCCTTGGAGGACCAAGGCAACCAGTTCCAGTTCAAAAAGCCGAAAAGCTGCTCTGACGGAGATAGTGACTGCTGGGGCCTGGTTGAGTTTGTCAATCACAAGATGATCTCACAGCCTGGCTTTATCAAGGATGATGCTATTGTCCTGCGATGCAAGATAATGATCAATTCTTCCTTGAACTGAAGGACATCTTATCAATTGTTTGTAAGTGGATCGAAAGTCTTAAGCCAAATTCGAGTTACTAATCATGACTTCATTCAACATTCAAAATAATATTTAAAAAAAAATATTGTAGTTTTAAAGCTTTCATATACATCTGCTCTGGAGTTGGAGATTCCAACTGTAACTGCCTGGTCACTCAGTGCTTAGCAAAGAGAGAAAAAGATTATGTGTGTGAGTGAGGGAGAAAGGGAGGGAGGGAGGGAGAGAGAGAGAGAGAGAGAGAGAGAGAGAGAGAGAGAGAGAGAGAGAGAGAGAGAGAGAGAGAGAGAGAGAGAGAGAGAGAGAGTTATATATATCTTTTATTTTTAATTTTTTTGGGGGGGTTTCATTTGTATTCTATGCTCCAATTAGTGCAAAATTCACTTAATCTCTAGCATGCCGCTTGTAACTGTTCTGACGTAGAGCCTAATTCAAATAAAACTTGTTTCTTTAGTGATCCTTATAAAAAATATTTGTGAATATCCATTCCTACAGCTATAATTTTCGACTCGTTTGAAGAGCAGAAAGTTAACTTTTCACTGGAGGCCAACATTCAATATGCTTGATTTTCCCTTTTTGCTGCTGCTCAACTAACCCTTTGAACTGATAAAAAAAAAGTCTGATGTTGGTATCAAGATTTGATTCTATCACTTTTTTTGTTTGTTTTTTGCTTGCTTTTAAAATTTGTTTCAAGAAATAAAAATTTAAGAAAAACGGTACATATTTCTACCATTGGTTGTAGCTTATATTTCAAATAATTACAGTTCAATGTGTCCATGTCATTTATCTTTTGATCATTATTTTTTATGTTAAATCAAGCATCTTACTTTCAATAAAAGCACTTACTCTCATTCTCAATATTACATAAAAATAGAAATCATTACGCAGAGATGTAAGACATTCTTTTTATCATGAATGTTATTTTTACAAAATAAAATTATACAAACTGTTGCACTTAACCAAACAATAATACACATTCATTTTAAGTATCAGTCAAGGGGATTGGAAGGAAATTCCAAATAACTTGATAAACACAACAAAGAAAAAAGGGTTTACAAATGGTGTTTAGATTACATATGTGTTCCAAATTCACCAAAACTGTTCTTGCATGTTCATTCATTAAATACTTATGCAAGGGTTATTAACTGATGGGCAGAAAGGAAGAAGGGTGAGAGAGACATGAAACAGGAGGAGAATCATTACAAAAATTGACAGAGACTTGAAGAATATGAATGAACTAAGATGAAATATTGTAAAAGTCAAAAAGATGAGAATATTACATCATAATTTGTTCTACATTAATTCTTTCTTTGAACATTCTACATAAATGCTTTCTTTGAACATAACAGTTAAGATTGCCAACAATTAAAACTTGCAATAACAGATTCACAAGTTACTGTAACAATTGCTTAAAGACAAAAAACAAGCAAACACTTTTACACCCACAAATTTTTCAAACTAAAAAATATTCCAATTCCCTTAAAATACTTCAGAGCCTAGATAAACAATACACAAAAATTGCCAGATCATATGATAAATCAAATATGATACTCCAAACAATACATCAAAATACATGTACTATGAAAACAAAAATTACTTCTAAATGCCAATGTTTCAGGAATTGTATCAAATTTACTTTTGCCGGGGAAAAAAGTCTTATCAAGCAGATACTGTATTATGCATCACATGGTTCATTTTTTATAATGTTTATTATTTTAAAAAACATCATAAGCATGTGTGTAATTGCTCTTGATTAGGAGAATGAGTGGTACCATATTCAATATCACAAAAAGCATTTAAATGCTTTGAAATTTTAAACTTGTAAATGGCAAAAAGATCTTAAAAAAAGAATAAAACTGATAAATAAAAAAAAATGTATTACCAAAATTAATCAAGGCAAAAATCACCTTTTCTACCTAACCCTCTTCCCTAAAAAGCACAAAAAAGCAAACAGCTACAGCAACAAATATTTTAATGAAAACAATATTTTCTTCCGAATTCAATTATGTTATTGCATACCTAGGCACACACTTATACTCTAACTCAAAAAAGAATAACCAAAATTTATTATGTAAAGTGTCATGATCAAGATAAAAAAATTCTTTAACAAATTCATTCAAACAATGCTTAGATCTGTTTTCCAAAGATTGATATCTATAAAATTACTCTAATCTGACCATCTATTAATGTTTTCCAGTTGCGTAAGGTTAAATTTTTTTTCCAGATGAAAGACAATTCAACAAACAATATTATTGAATCCAATATTAATCACCAAATAACTCCCTATCGCTGATTGACCTTTCTTTCCCACCAACTTTTAGAAATTAATTTAAAAACATTAAACTAGAAATGTTCAAAATGGCTTTCATTTGAAACTACAAACTGGTTACAGATACAATGCATCTTTGGGATTCATTAAGTTCACATCTCCAAATATTTTCAGCTGTGTTTTGAGTATTTTTCAAAAGAAAACAAAAAGCATACTTACCTTCAATGTGAAGAATAAAAATGAAGAAAAACATTAAAAATGATGAACTTGTGACTCAAGAGAGTAAACTGATTAAGAAAAGCAAACCAGAAAAAAAACAAAAGATTATATTGAGAGTGATGAAATTCAGGAAAACTGCACACATCAGAAATAAAAATACATTACAAAAAAAACAAAACAAATCAAAACAAAAAAATCTGCAGGCACAACATCATGAATGGTAACAGAATAAAAGACATAGCTTGCATTATTGTTGCAGGCAAAGAGAGTCAAAGTCTGGACACACCCTTAAGGTAATTTTCCTCCAGTAGAAAAAGTTAGCTTTAAAAAAAAACAACAACCGACAAACATATGTGCAGACCTGTGAGAGAGAGAGAGAGAGAGAGAGACAGAGACAGAGACAGAGACTGACAGAGAGAGAAAGAGAGAGAGAGAGAGAGAGAGAGAGAGGGAGAGAGGGAGAGAGAGAGAGAGAGAGAGAGAGAGAGAGAGAGAGAGAGAGAGAGAGAGAGAGAGAGAGAGAGAGAGAGAGAGAGAGAGAGAGAGAGAGAGAGAGAGAGAGAGAGAGGCAGAAATTTCCTGATGTCGGAGTCACAGGTAGGAGAAATGGCAAACAATCCGATGCTTTGGTTTGTAAATGACATAGATAGAGATATGCAGTCGTTTCTTTACCAGTACCACTGTCTAATTCTGAACTCTGTATCAAATCCAATCTTTTGTTTTTTCACATATTTACACTAAATACACTTTTACAATATTTTCTGAGTTCATGAATTAAAAAGTTGGTATTTTTGCACGGCAAAAAAAAACTTGGACAAAGAGCTAAGCACATTTTATCACAATAGTGTCACATGATACATTTTTAATTAAGTTTAAAATCCTGTACATTAACACCTTATTTGAAACAGAAGAAATGGGAAACAAGAACACTCTCTTACAAAAATGGTTCACTAAACTTTCATGTTTTTGTGACCTTTTTCAGGATCAAAATCATCTCAGTATTATAGAAGAAAAGGAAAAATTAAATTGATAGAACAAAAACAAGAAAAAAATCAAAACAAACCAAAATGAAATATAAAAGTAAAAAAAAAATAAATTAATCATCACCTTTTTGGAATGTCTGAGCACTCTATGCATGGTTACTTGAACAAATGACAGGCGAGAAAAGGGCACAGAGCGTCACTGGATATGTTTTGATAGCATTATTAAAATATGCTCTTTTCACCTTAAGAGGCTTTGAAAGAAATCAGGTCTAATTATAGATCATTTTTAATTTCCCCAAAACTTTTAAATTTTTAGCACTGTGTTTAATCTTTTTGGAAAATAGAATTGGCATTTAATTTTAAGGATAGAGGAAAAAAAACAACAACAAAAAGCACTTGGATTCTATGATTCAAAAATGCCTTTTACCTTCATATATAATTAAGAGGCCCAAAAACACTTTTCGGAGACAAAAAAAAATGCAACAAATCATCCGCAGCAATCTAAGTTCCATTCAAAATCTCACCAACTAGTACTTCCTTTTATGTACAAAAATAGCTTTTCTCCATACTTAACCTTACATGCAGTACGTAGTTTCATTTTGTGATCAAGCTCAATAACAGCTTTAAGTCTTAGTCTTTGAGAAAGACCTATTCCTCTTCAATAGCTACACACGAATTATCTTTGAAGGAGACAGTAATTGTTCCAGCACTGAAAACATTTTTCTTTATAAATAGTTTGAATGTTGATTTAATTAAAAAAAAAAATGAAAAAAGTACCTGTTAGCTGCTACATTGACAGGCAAATAGAAGAAATGAAAATGTTTTTTTTTGGCATGAAAGTCTAAAGTTTTTCCACAGTATCATTTAACCCCCCCCCCCCAAAAAAAAAAAAACAAAAAACAAACAAACAAAAAACAATAGACCATGCTTAAAACTACTTTACACTCTAATCACATTTAAGTTAAAAAAATATATCTGTCTCATTTCAGGTAAGTGTTCATTATACTGAAAAAACTCTGATATACTTGAGACATATCAGGTGATTATACAACCGATCAAAAGATTTCAATAACCTTAAGGCTATTGGTGTTTCTCTAATCACTTGCTATGACTTAAATTGACATGTACAAGAGAACGCTATGAAAAGTTTATCCTCTCAAGTTTGTTAGAGAAATCTAATTTACCCCAGGCTAGTACTGCACCACAATTTGTGTTAGCCAAGAAAACAGTTGAAACTGCATTACCCAGGGCTTAGAAAAAGACAGATAGATATTAAGAGAGAGAGTGCAAATAGAGTGGGGAGGGAGGCGAAGAAAGAATGAGCAGCTAGAATAAAGCCTCCTCTAATTCTTTATATCTTCATTTAATGCTCTTGACCAAATGGTTTACTAGCCTAATATCATGAGGGATATAATCTATCTTATTAATAAGCTTGGCTTCTCAAAGCACTGTGCGTGAAAGGCTAGTAACTGAATTCCAAAGCAACTGATCAAAAAAAAATAAATAAAAAAATTAATGTTTGTAAACTGCTGCCTCTGAAATGCAAAGCAGTTCAAAATAAAACACCCAAACAAAATGTTAAGAAACAATTTCAACTTGAAGAGTGAAAAATTTGATTTTACATTTCATACAAGTCTCCTGAGAATATTGCTAATAGAACTTTGAAAAATGTCAATGTTAAGTTTGCATCAATGTATTTCTATTATTTTTGAAAATCATTTCTTGTACCCAGTGCACAAACTATTGCAACACTAAATGGTGAAAAAAAATCCATGAAATTATCAATAAGCTCAATTCAATATTACATAAAATGATGCTATTAGAATTTTGGACCCCAGAAAAATCTACCAAGATGAACTTTTTTTTATTTCTTTTCCTAATTCTTATCTTCTACAGTAGTCTCATTAGAATTGGTCTGAAGTGTTTGTTGAAATACTAATTCAAACAAGACCAGATAAAGCTATAATTTGTGCAAAAAAATTGAAACATTCTTTACAGATCATTAAAATATGTGCTTAAGTATATATGCTGTAAGAAAAAGTTTTGCACAAAAAAGTTGCTTTCACACTTCTTAAATTATGCTGAGTTGAGGCAAAATCTAAGGTTGAAGCAAATGCATTGTAATTGTATCACAAATAAAGAATTCTTTTCTGCAAATTGTGGATCTTTACTTGTTTTACCCTCTTCAAATGCAAGACCCATATCTAGTTGAGAGGATTTGATCATTATATGGCACTCATTCTTACAATGTAGTATACACTCAAGACATGCTGATACTTTACTCTTACAAAAACCTAACTAATGATTCTTTGACTTTGGTCCTGCGCCACACTTAAGATGTGAGACTTTTTGATTGATGAATTGATTAACGTCAAGCCACGCACTATCAATAACTATCCCGCAAATAATAAAACTTATGTTAGACATACACAATATTTCAGAGGTGCAACTTATACATACTTGTGAGGTTTCTACAATTATGGCAAGCATTGAATTAGATCTAGCTTTCTTTTGTATTTGTTATTAAATAAAAAAAAAAGTATCAATCACATTGTTAAGTAATACATTTTTAATCAACATAATTTATGCACTGAATTGTTTAGGAGGAAAAAAATTGTAAAAGAGGAGTAAAGAAATCTTGGGTTGGTACTCTAAAATATTGGTATGAAGTGTCATGGTTAAGCATAGTTATACATAATTATTTTATATAACTTTTTAGAAATAAACATGATGATTTCATGGTTATGGCTGCTAACATATTTTACACAGTTATGCTAAAGTACATGTTTCTTCTTCTTTCTTCCTTTGGACGGGAGTGAAATGTAAAAGAACATTACACACAATACATAATTCACCTGTCAAAAAAAAGTGAAACACAGTGCAGATTTATTTCAAAGGTAGATAGGGAATTGTGTTATCCACCACTTTTACCATTCCAATATTTTCATTCATTCATCGACCTAGAACACATTTTTCTCTATTGAGAAGAAAAAGCAAGTACAAACGCTTCAAAAAAGAATATAAAAAACTGAAAATTGAAGGCGCACTCTAAATCTGTTCATTTCTCAATTCCTTAATGGGATTATTTGGCAAAAGCTAATAAATACAAAAAGTAAAATAATTATAAATAATTTTAAGGAAAAACGACCAAAAAAATCCCCATCACACAAACAATTTGTTGCAACCGCTTCTAATACCCAAGTCATTGTTAAATATTAGTCAATGGAAAATGTGCTTGTCTCTATCACAGCTCTAACAAGCTTCTCAAACAGCATGTCAAAAGATGAGTATGGAGGAAGGTCCAGACGATTGAAGCAAGTATGAGCCCTGCCAAAGAAAAAACAAAAGAAGAAAAAAAAAACTTAATTGAAACATTTAATCAAATAAACAAAAAATCCTCTTTTTCCTTAAAAAAAATTTATGAATAAATGAAAAAAAAAAACCCGAAAAAAAAACCCCAACAAACTTAATTACTGACTTTTATATCGCTAAAGTGAAAAAAAAAAATCCATTAAAAAGTCAAAACAAAAACCAACAAATTATGTAAAACAGTTTTCTTTGAGAATATAGCGCTAGAATAGTCTTAAGAGTGCAGCACAATGTCATAGAGAGAAGAAAACATAATGCACATACTTAGATGAATTATGATAGCAAAGATATTAGACTTTTAATATTATTTATCAGTTTTCTGATATTTTGCAGAGATGGTTTTATTTTTTTAAAATAATTTTACATCTTGTTTAACATTAACAAAAACTTGATGATTCATTAATTTATATGTATAAACATATTCTTCCATTAAAAGTCAATCATTCATATTATTATTAAATCTAATTAAGGAAATATTCAATATCTCTGTTTGCCATGAGTGAGTAAAACAAAAATCTATGGCCAATATTTGTGCAAAAACCTATACCTCACTTATTTTCTGTGCCAAAAAATAAAAAAATGTATACATATATATATATACAGACCTGCCACTCTCCAGGGAAAGAAAATCTGAATGATTCTGTCAAAAAATCTGAATCTGCCAAAAAAAAATCTGAATGACTCACTTTATTTTTGCCCTCTACAGCATCCATTACAAGACACATAATGCGGTATTTGGTGAATGTTCATCAATCAGTTTAGCTCTGAACTCTGATTAAAACTTGTTTTCTTAGCTTACAATTCTTCAATGGTGAAAAATTCTAAATATTCATAAGATCTTTTTCCCATACCTCTTTCAGTTTAAATCAAGTAATCTATGCCTTAAAATATTTTTAAGTGACTCAATAAATTGGATGGCATTGGCATTATGCAGCATTTCATGAATTCACAAAGAGCAGAGCTGCCAACCTAGCGCCTGTGGGAAGTGAACATGACTTCATTAGGCTTATTTTTATAAAAAAAAGGAGTAAATGCACTTCTTACTGAAAGGGTTAAAAAATGACATATTCGATGCTCTTTCCTGATCTTAGATAATTTTTCTACATGGTGTATAGGCCTTTCTCACACTTGGAAAATTAAAAAATCTTATGAATTTTGCTGGATCCAGCTATTGAAAACATAACCAGGTATTTTCATGGGGAGCAAATTGAAAATTTGCTGGAAAGTTGTAATATTTTATCTTATAAATAATCTAAAGAGCGTAATCCACTTTATTGTTCAATCACTTGAATGAGAAACAGGTTAATTTAAGTACAAAAATTACGCTGTGACGTTGAGACTAGTTAAGCATGATGCAGCATGTAACTTAGATCTAGAATCTAGATCTAAATTCTCCATTAGATAAAATGATCAAAATCATAGATCTTGTGCAGATTGTAAAGTTTGCATCCGGATAAAACTTAAGCCCATTATCAGATCTAGATTTTACTTTTTACAGGCCTACAATTACTGAATCTCGTGTCATTTTATCTTGATTAAATCTAGCTCTATTTATGATTTCTCAATCGATCTTGATAAGTAACAAGATATAGATGAAAAAAGCGCTGTTCTGTAGTAGAAATTACTCTTAGAAGATAAAATAAGAATAATCCTTCGATGGAAATAATGGCGCAGTCTGGATGTGAAGATGGAGAGAAGGTACAGCAGGTGGATAAACGATAAAGTAAACAACTCGGCAGAATTAATATTCAGGATGGTTACAACTAAAATATTAATAGCAATTTTGATACCGCATTTGATAAAATATAATAAAAAAAAAAAAATATCGATATAATATAACTATATCATCCGTATTTATTCTCTTGTGCAGGCTGTCTGTCGATCTTGTAGGTCTAATTTAAAAATAAACTGAAAATGTTTATAATTATGGAGGTGAAAACTTAATTTGGAAAAAAAATCGGAATATTTCCTAAACATTTGGAAAATCGGAAACAAGCCAGATTTGCACAAAAAATCGGAATAGTTCCGATTAAAACGGTATGAATGGCAGGTCTGTATATATATATAAAAATCGATACTAAGTATGTATCATAAATTGAAAGATGCAGATCAGATTTTGTGATTTATTATGTATTTGTATCCTCTTCCTCATGATCATGCCATGACTTAGGAGTCAGAAATGAAAATTAGAAAGAGACAGAAATGAAAATTAGACAAGACTAAATTGAAAGCTAAAAGTTTTCAATAAGTAATAGACTAATGAGGAACTGACTTTAATAGAAGAGACTCGTACAGTGATAGGTTACAAAGGAGCTTCTCATTTCCACTCATTGCCTCCTTCTTGACAAATAGAAGCTTGGAGAATGATCTATCTCATATTTAACGGTCTTTTCTCAAACACTTTCTCATACACAAACTTTGATTTTGATATTCAAGTATTACTTCATATAATTTGAAACAAAGTTTAAATTATATTATGATCTCAAATTCATAGTCATGTTCCTGTAAAGAGATCTGTATGCATAGGTTCAAACTAAAGTTGAAATTGTTTCGTGATGGCTATTCATAGATAACAATCTCTTGTTGAGTGATTAAGCTCACCCACCTTGGGAGACTAGTTATTTTCCCCCATTTCTCAATGCAAAATTTTCGGGGTCCATTACTTCCACGCAGAGCGGCAAAGCCCTCATAGGGAATACTGGAAGTACCTGTGACAAACTGATGAAAGGAAAAACATTTCTAATAGTTCATGAGTTTATTGAAGAATAAAAAGAAAAAAACAAAAAAAAAATGCCTCATGAAAAGGGAATTTCCAAAAGGTAGGCACATATAGATAACCAGTTTTATCATAAAGCAAAATCTTTGCAAATATAAAACCAAAATGTTTTGAAGAATAGTACCTCTCTATAATATACATTAGCATGCTTTTCACTCAAAAGATCAATATAAATCATAGAGTTTATTTATAGAGTATTCTTTCATTTTACATACATTCACAAGGAAACTACCTTTTTAAAATAGTAGCATTCATAAAATATCAAAGTTCAAAGATAACTTTAGTTTACATTATAAGCCTTTTATGAGCCACAAATGAGCAGATACCAAGTCACTCAGCCTCTCTTCAAACAAAAAAAAATATATATAAAACGAAGGGCGGCCTACCTGAAGCAGTCTGAGCTGGTGCTCATTATCAAATTTTTCAATGGCTTGCCAAAACCATTGAATCACTGGGTCTTGATCATGATATCCTGTAAATTATGGTATCAAAACATAACTACAAAAAATGTTTTGCTGCTATGGCAGTGTTTGTAAGTGTCTTTCAATCCTTTCCAGTTTGTAGATACAAGTGCATAATGCAAAACTACTTTTTTTTCATTCTCAGAGTACAAAAATACATTTATAGATTGAAGGTAGACATATTTTTGCATCCAAAAAAAAAAGGAAGGAAGCAAAAAATGTTTTGTAAAGTTGTGGAAGTGATAAAATATTTTTTTAAAAAAGTGCGTATTTCAAATTTACTGATAACTCCTTTTATAGTCATAAGTAATATATTTCTATGTAATCTATCCTTAGATCAAATTCTGATACATTGCTGATGAATTGTGCGTGTCAAAAAGAAAGAGATGAACCACAAGTGTATTTTCAAACCTGATCTGTAGTCTGTGTTTCTCCTCCAGTCAGCTATGTCAATCTCTACAGTGCCTGCAATGACCAGTTCCAACTCTCGAGCATCAAAACTAGATACTTGCCGGCTGTCTAACACCTGAAACAATAAATTTTTATATAAAAAAACCCCATTATTCTCTTGTCAAAAAAAAAAGAAAGACACAAAAAAAAAAATAAAAGAAAATCGTTTTCTGGTTTACTGGATTGAAAAGAGAGATAGGGGAAGTACATATAAAAATCTTTATCAATCAAATCAATGTTCTCAAAAAACATTCAATTCCTCTGCATTTGTAACTCATAAGTTAAAGAGGCAACAAATTCCTTGATGTCTAAAAAGAAGGTCAGACTTTTTTTTCTTAAAAGCCATGCAATGACAGAATTTCTGTCAGGAAGCAGCCCCTCATCCATGAAGCATTTTTTCTTATGAAAACCACAGAATAAAGGAAACTAAAGGTTTGTCTCCTTAATAGTAAAGCCATTTCATTATATAATAGAACATTCATCTGCCAGGGATAACATTAATATTTTTTCACTCTTTATGTTTATCATAAGGTTGTTTGTTCCCCCAATGATAGCCTAAATGAACATAAAAAAAGGCTCAAATTATAAGTCATAGTCACTTGAGAATAAGGAAATAAAAAAGAGTTGATAGCAAACCTCATGAAATCCTCTAATAAGACTTTCTGTTTGCTCAGTGACACCTC
This sequence comes from Elysia crispata, assembly GCA_033675545.1. Classification (NCBI taxonomy): domain Eukaryota; kingdom Metazoa; phylum Mollusca; class Gastropoda; family Plakobranchidae; genus Elysia; species Elysia crispata. The sequence goes on along the minus strand of JAWDGP010000167.1, from coordinate 802,387 downwards.
GTTCTAAGCGCCACTTGACCATCTTCTCAATGTACTCTTTTTTGTTTCTCTCAGTCACAGTGATATTTTTCCCGTTTGGCTTTAGTTCTCTCTCTGTCACCTTAATGGTAAATAAAAATTTAAATTATATAAAAATAAGATAACCAGGCTTTTACATATTTAACAGGGGAAAAAAAGCCACACACCCTCTGCTATAAGGTCAATAAATACACCTCAATTTTTTTCTCCCAAATTTCTGACTTAAGTCTCAATACCTGCAATGGTAGCTCTAGAATTTTAATATACATTCAGACTCTGCTTGAAAGAAACCTTAAAACATCTTTTAATTTGAACTTCCTTCAAATCAATCTGTTAAAAAAATTCCTCCCCTCCTCCTCACTAAAAAACCCCCACACACATATTAAATAAAAATATAAAAAAAAAAACATAATAAAACTATGATCCAAATGCCAGACCATAAAACTGTTATAAGTTTACCTGTCCAAAGACCTCTTCACTGACAGAGAATGTAAGTCCAAGATCTACTTCACTGATATCATTATCCTTTATCCAAAGCAGGCTCTGATGAAACTCTGTATCTAAAGACTCAACATCTTCAAGAGAGAGAGGCCTGAAATGAAAGGAACCACAATATCATATGCATTTAAAAAAAATTATTAGAAAACCTGTTCAAAATATCAGAAGCAAATTATTGTGCATAGGACAAGGTTTGGCAGATTGCTGAATTCAGGCAGCAGTTAGATACAGCTGTTAGGATGAGGATCGTAATCTTGCTGGCTACTAATTTGAAAAATATTCGAATCATACATTAACAAAATGGTCATAAAAATCATTTTTTCTACATTGTTTAAATAGTTACATTAAACTTTATGAGTGGGGGAAAAAATCAACCTACACTCTTAACAATGCCTTATAAAAAGGACGTGTGAAGAAGGCATCAAGCAAATACTGGTGGACTAGAGCAAGACCAAGAACACGTCCTGAAAATCTGAACCTGAAATACATTGCAATAATCAAATCAATCATTCAGATAAGGCTACTTAAATTTGAATTGCAATTTTTACTTTTTGTAATGTTGAAAAATGTAAATTACTTCAAGAAGTCATAATTTTTTTTTTAGAATATTCACTTTATTTTTAAGAAAAAATACTGTCTTCTTCTGTGTGCAAGCTCCTGTGTTAAATACTTTTAAATACTTGTATGCAAGGTATGTATATTCTAAAATTTCAAGCACAAAATAAAGATTATTGGTCAGGTAGCCAATGAAAGCTATCAAATCAAAAAAGTTTTGAGGGGGACTGCGGTGAGGAAGATGATTGAGCCCAAACCTAGTTTTGGAGTTAAGAAGGGCTGAGACTGCAATATTTAGAGACTGCAGAATTTAGATCGACCAGTGGATATTTACTTCCAAGACAACTACTTAATTCAACGCAACTACATATCTCCATAACCTTTTGGGCTCACATCACAGATTCCACTATGATTTAATAATCTGCTCACAATATTTCAATAAATGATGCAAAAATATTTGAGATAGCACTTACCATTCATGAGCATTTTCCACAAACGTAGATGACGGGCTAACTTGAACAGTATATGTATCATTTGCTGAGTACTCAAAGAGTCCATAATATGGATTGAAAAGTTCGCGGGACAACAAGAAAAAGAATTCTCGAGATGGCCCACCATAATCAAGTCTATGAAAGAAAAAGAAATAAAACAACGTTTAAAACATGTTCAGTTTTAAGCTTTGAAAGAATCTTTTTCACCCAAGTTGCAAAATTAAACATAAATAAAAAATATTGAATATTGCGATTAGGAAAAAAAATGGAAAAAGTTTTTCGAGATGTTTCAAACTCTTACCCTTCCTCTCCAGCAAAAGTAATGTTGAGTCTATGTTTCTGCAGTTCCCTCTTTGGTGTTGCCATTATTTTATTGAAAGCATCCTCTAACACATGATCTCTTCTAACAGTCAAACTGAAATAAAATCAAGCATATAAAAATAATGGGGAGAGGTGTTGATTTTCTTATATAAATGTTAAACTAAAACGTACAAGTTTCTTTTACCATAATGTGTGCTGTCTTTGCCTCGACAAGACATTGTGTATTAATATTAAAGATGAAGTTATCATAGAACAAAACATTTCTGAGCACAGCGTCAACTTTCTTCTTCCTTAGCTCCATTTTAGTTAAAGCTCTCACCAGCCACCCATACCTGTAAATCTTCCAGGTCTTGACAGCTGACCTGAGCTTGACTGGGGTCATGCAGTGTGGATGCTACATTTCTATCCAGGCTAGTCCAAAAAGTTGAAAAACAAAATTACAAGCCCCATTTTAAACATTTCTACCTCAAACCTGCATCCGCACAGAGTACTTTTGTTGATACTAAGCTTTGAATTTTAAAGATTTTCTCTGGATTATTGTGTAATTTTGGTGTCTCTCCTTCGAAAATTGTGTGTGTTAGAAAAGAAAGAAAATTAGGTGAAGATGGCTATTTATAGTAACATTTTTTTTCCTCAATTAAGGAATCTTGAAAATTGAACAAAATTAAGGACCAAATTAAATTTTTTTTTCAAATTATTAAAACCACGGTTTTGTTCTTTATTCTCAAATTTACAAATTCTTAGAGGAGTCATTGCTTTATTGCTTTAAGTGCGTAAATTTTTCACCATCTTAAAATTTTAGCAAATATTATTAAGAATCCACCATAGAACATTCTCTATACTATCATGAATAGTGCTTAAACGATGTATGCAGAATTTGTGGGGAACTGCTAGGAACACCAAAGCTGAATCAAAATAATTCAATTTGAAGAGCATGTTTGTGGTGGTGAACTGCTAGGAACACCAAAGCTGAAACGAAATAATTCAATCTGAAGAGCACGTTCGTGTGTGAACTCACAGAGTAACATTTTATTAATCTATAGTTTTAATGTCAAAGATAATATGCACTCAACTTATCTGTGTAATAAGTTTTATTTTGCAATCGAAAACAGTAAGAAGAGATAGATAGCCACCAGTCGATCGCTGCCCTTGAATGCAGAGTGTAAGACATAAAAAATCATTAAAAAATAATGACATATTATATCAGCACATCTTTTACAAGGAATCCTTCTCTTCATTTTTCAAATAACTAAATTTTCCATCAGTGGTACAATCGATCTATGATAAAATATTTTTAGATATATTTATTTTATCAATATCTTTTTTATTGTGTGTGCATGAGTAACGATACAAGTAACTGTTGTGTGTGACTGTGCGCAGTATAAGTTATTTTATTTGTTTTTAACTGGTGAAAGTTTGTGGAGTATACCTAGTAGGAGAGAGATGGATATGACTAAAAATGGATAGTAATGGATTAAAATGCTGTATAACTCAAAAGTCGAAGATGACTCCAATGATTTTTTTTGGGTGAGTGCAAACTTACACACTTCCCCTTTACTCTTGCAAAACTTTGAATGAAAACTAACCTTAAACTTTTATGATATCCCAATTTAAAATTGATGACATATGTGTCTAAAAATAGAAACAATATCTTGGATTCCAAGGGACACTGTGAAAAAAAACATTCCTTGAATCAAAAAGCCAACACCAGCCTCTTTTTTTGTTACGCTTGTATTTTAAAATGTATAAAGGTTGAAAAAATAAAGAGTAATAGAAGATTTGGTTTAGATGGGAATACTATAGGAAATTCAATTTGCCAGAAAGGACTGAAACCCAAGTTAAAAAACTCAAGCCCTCAAAGAACTTTTCCCTTATTTGCAATTTTACCACACTCAGCTCAAGAGTCAAAAAGTGAAGACACTGTATAACTACAACGAACTTTAGATCTACAAGAAGATTATAAAAAAATTGAATGTGGCTGATTTTATACTCTAGAAATTACAAAAAGTTAGGTGTTGAAAAGCCATGAAAACAAATTTGATACTGCTGATTTACACTTTACATCGTAATACAATCATGTTTACAGCCAAATTAGTTTAGGGTTTTGACTTATAATTTGGCTATAATGTCACATCATGAAACCTCATAATGCGCTTTTTATAATCACCTAAGCCTGCCTGGACCAGCACCATATCCCTTGGATTCAAGCCTTCTATAAAAATTTCTCAGCTTAGCGTGGAAATCTCCTTTGTAGGGTGCAGGGACTCGACCTGGCAGGCGTTGCACTGAAGAATGAAAAATTTTTGTAAAATCAATGTCATATCATATGAAATTGGTCAGCGTTGTAAAATTTCAGCCAAATTGACTGCTCTAGATGATGAAAAGAACTTCAAGGAGAATAATCTATACAATGCATAGAACAAAATTGTTAAATAATCAAGGAAAAGCAATCTTATCTTCCTAAAATGTTCATCAACAAATTCAACTTTGTGGAAAGATGAGGATCAAGCATAGCAATAGTTACAGAAACTTATTTTTACAGTTTCAAAAGTAAGGTGAATGAATTTTTAGATTTTTAAATCATTAAATCATTAGTGAATGATCCAAAGATAAAAGAAAATATGTGTAGCATCTCCAAAAAATGAGATGTTTTGCAGCAGAGAAATTTTCGGGTAAATGAAATTTTCCTCAAAAAAAAAAAAAAAGCTTGAAATTTTCGCTTTTGATACTGCTCAGTTTCTAACTTTCATATTGTTTCAGAGGTAAAAGCACTTTAAATAGCAAGGATTTCAAGCCTTCTTGAAAAAAAAATGGCATTTTCCCAAGTAGTCGTCTGCCGCAAAACGTCTCATTTTGTGGTGCAGCAACATCTTTATCATGTGAAAAGAATACATTCTAAATTGCGCAGGATGGTATGACCACATTTTTAAGACCATCACCTCCAGTTCCTTGGGGAGATCCTTGGCCTGCAGTCTCTGTTGGTATAGTGACTCTTGAACTGCTTGCGCTAGGAGGCACATAGCTCATAATCTCATTTTCAAAGAGGCTAAGCAGGAAAAATTACCAACAAGAATAGTAAATATGTAAGAAACTAAAATAAACATTCAATATCATTTTATATTATGTGTAACAATGGATATAAAAAAAATACTTGACTAACTGACTCAAATTGAAAGGAAAAAAAAAACTCTTTAGGCATAAAAGATTCACCGTATTTTCCTATGAATAAATAGACTATCCATGTCATTCTGATAAATTTTACTTTTAAATTTTGCTTGAAACTTATTCTGATCCTTTTTAATCTGAAAAAAAAAATTTAAAAAAAATCATTTTTTTCAAACAAATTAAAAATAAAAAATATTTTTTTAAACGTAGGTGGAAAAAAAACTTTCACAAAAATTATTATGATTCAAACAACCTTAGAAGGATGGTCAGATCAATGTCATTTGAAAACCTCTCCAACATGTCCACCCCTCGTGATGCAACTTTTGTGACCTTTTCACGAAGACTGGAGCTTGATGCAAATTGAGGGCTACGTTCTCTAAGAAGACGCTCAATATTTGGTTGTTGCAGAAACAGTACAACTTTTTCATTGTAGGCTGTAAGAAATCAGATGACACATACTTCAGTATGTTAAGGGAAAAAAAAGCTTTGCTACATAATATATTTATTTCTATACTATATTGAGACAGATAAAATGACCATATGATTATCCATTTCAGAAGGTAGATTTTTTTTTTCTAAGTGTTTTGAATATCATGTATTGAGAAACAACGTGTACATACCATATTTCCTTCCCCAAAAATAAGAACTAAGACAAGTTTTTTTCTTTTTACAGACTATGAGGCCGACAAATAAAAAAATATCTCAGATGAATAATCATATACCTCCATAAAAGAGAGGTCCAACAGAATTAAAACTTCACTGAAATAATCATGCATAATCTCACTTCTCTTTTTGAAATCTCAAATACATTTGATATCAGTAGGTATATTCAAAGGCACATACATTTTTTTCAAAAATCTTAATTACATATTGTATAGAAAAAAAATGGAAATAGATGGACCATACAGTAGGTATATTCACAGTAGAATCAGGAGGTTTATTCAAAGGTACATACATTTTTTTTCAAAAATCTCAATTACATATTGTATAGCAAAACAAAATAAAAATTAAAATAGATGGACCATACCAGTAGGTATATTCACAGTAGAATCAGGTGAAAGTGGCTGTCTTGGAGGAGGTACAGGCTGTATGAAAAGCATGAAATAAACAAAAAAGAAATTATTCTGCATAATCCAAAACGAGAGCAAATTATCATAGCTGAGAGGAAACAATTTTTCAAGACAAATTTTTAAAGATTATAGTAGAATTGCTTTGATGAGACAGTTTTACTTACAAGTTTTTAGAAGACTAAATATTTGAATTCTTTTTCGACCATTGTATGTTTTAAAGTAGACCAACCTTATCAATGTAATTCTCTAAATAAAAAAAAAAAATAAAACAAAAACTTTAAACCAGAGACACTTTAGCTTCTGTATATAACCACAGAGCACATTAAGTCCAAAGGGTCACATATTGCTCCAATTCATTTGTTTTTTTTTCATTATCTCTACCTTTTTATCAGACTAGTATGAAGTTCTAAAGCTTATTCATCTGGTGGTTGGATCAGATCCCATCTCATATGATCTATCCTTGAGACAAAGTCCCATGGGGACATATTGTCCTGAAGTGGGTGGGAAGTAACAGTGAAATGAAAAGACAAGGAGAGCAGGAGAGCTGGTAGGAATGGACATCAAGCGAAGGTGGATAATTGTATGATGAAGAGGGAGTGAAGGGGAAGTACCAGAGGAAGGAGATTGGGGTAAGGTTAAGCCTGCTTGACTGTAGTTGTTTCAATTACTAGTATGATCACGTCTTACAGCATTGTTAGTTTCTCTTGATGACGTTCGTACTCGCGGTGCAGGGGTCTGAAGAAACTCTGGGTTAATCAGAGGGACATCAGTTGGCAAACGGGGATCCATAAATGTGGTTGTGCGTAAGACATGGTCAATAAAAAACGCCTGAAAAAGAAATGAAACTATTAAATGTAAACGATATTTTAATTATTTTTTTTTCAAAATGTAAGTTTGCACACCAAAAACAAAATTAAAAAGACCCATCCCCAGACATTTTTTTCATTGAATTTTTTAAAGCGAAAATTGTTAAAATCATATGAAAGTATAAGATCGACAGAAGGCAACAGACACTCAGTGTGCAGCTTTTTGAAACTTTATAGAGCAATATATAAACAAAAATTCATTACCCCTCCAAAGATCTCAGGAAATTTTTGTTTTAAGAATCACTTTTTATTCACATCTCATTCACAGGTGCAAAATAATGTTAAAAAGAAGCATCTTCAATTAAAAAACATTTGGTGCAATGCAAAGAGTTGAATAAGGTAAATTAAAATACTATTCAAATAAAAATATCTACTCGCTTCTTTTTTCAGCTGGTGAGTTTTTGCAAACTTCAAAAAATTCTTAGTCTGAAATTAGAGGTATAAGACACTGGATTCTGTCAAAAATAAAAATAGGAAATTAAAAAAAATGAGCTACAAGTGATCACTCAACCTAAAGCTTTGATGGAGATGTCCATCTATTTTGATCACAAAACCATTCAATGCCAAAAAAAAACCAAAACAAAAACAAACAAAAAACAACAACCCAGAGACATCCATGTTTACACCCTTTCCTCATGAAACATACTAACCTTCCCAGACCTGTCATATTTCATTTCCCATCTGTGTGGTAACTCCTTCGATGTATCACAAAAAAGGTTGACAAAAGATACCAAATCACGATTGTGCTGGTATCTGGGTAAAGTATGAGAATTTTTCAGTCAAGCGTGAAAAACTAAAATGATAACCTATACTTCAAACTGTTTCTCTGAAATGTTTCTTCATTCAGTGCAAAAGATATATTGATGAGCACTGCAGCTCATAAAGCACATAATTTAAGTATATTGAAAAGTGTTTCCTAGTGTTACCATTCTAGTCCAATAAATGTCTACTGTCTACTCAAATAGACAACTAGGTCAAGGATAGGGCTCTAGGCATAGTGGCTGTCACCGACAGACCATTGTTGGCTGATTCTTTGCACAATCCAAGAATCAAAAGAGGATTAAGTTCCATTACAGAAAAATCTAATGAGACAAAGTGATGATTGATAGAGTCAAGTCTATCTCAACCTAAAACTGAGCCAATTATGTCTTTTCATGCAATCTATGAAGAAACATACTCAAGTATTATAAAAAGATCCGAGAAGACATAAAAATTTGCTGCTTTCGCATGAACCTTGGAAGGCACAGAAATCTCTCATTTATTTACCACATAAGACCACTTAGCTTATTAGGTAGGATTTGATAGAGGTGGGGGGGAGATACAGGGTAGTGAGGAAAACTAAAACTAAAAAAAAAATATGAGAGAGACACACACACACACACACAAACACACTCACCTTTCAAATGCCTTAGGATCTCTTCTCATTTTTGTTATCATATGCTTTAATTTGCTGTTCCTGTTATAGTCAACCATTGCAGCCTGAGGGGCAAAAGTAAAAAGAGGAAGGAAAAGACTGACTATAATAGTGTGAAAGTATGCATTCAGAAGTACTTTCTTTTTCTATTATTTTTTATTATTTTAATTTATTTTAGCCATTAAAAAAACATCTTGCTGAAAAACACCCAAACACAAATTTGAAAGATTGATCTATCCTTGAAAATATAAAGAGAAATCAAAATATATTTGTTTTTTATTCTGTATCCTGATTTAAAAACCTGAATCAGAAATTTCTAAATGCCCTAAGCAAATGATTTTTTTTTTTACATTGAATACATAACTAAGGCTTAATTCTCAGAGCCTGAAAGATCACTTAAGCTGTGCAAGATATTTTTAGCTCACACTTTAACACATCTTGAACAGGTCATAGAACGGCTAATCAACCAAACAATAAAGGTCTAAACTGTGGGCATCACACAAACAGAAGTTAGAATGTTACACAGAAAAGTAGTTTAAAAAGGATCAATATTAGATACCTGATAAAATTCACAAATAAGTTCAAATACAATGAGGCAATAGACACGCCTCCCAACACCAGAATTAAAAGTTAAAATGGAAGTAAAAATTGCAAGCAAATGAGGTAATGCAAGCATATTCTATCAGCCATGCTAAAATAAGTTTCAGAATTATAAGAATTATATACTCACTCCAAACAATGACTAACAAATACCAAAATTTGACTAAAAAGTAAAAAAAGTATAGACTCGTTATGAACTATAGCTCAAAACAGAAACCAGAGCAGGAAACTTGCGGCTCAACTACAAGAAGTAGCAGAAGAAACCATATAAGATTAGGAAGATTGAGACGTCCGAGTCAATTAGTAAGATTTCCAGAATGGTATGTGAAATCTCATCAGTCTCTCACCTTCAAAATGGAATTAAAATAAATGAGGTGTGTGCACCAGCCTATTGTTGAGCACAACAATCATTTGAAAATCCCTCACTTGGTGCCAGGGAAATAATGAGAGTAATTTATGATTTCAAAAAGCAGTACAAATAGACACTTTTGCTTCAGAAAATGAGCTTACTTTTAAAGGCCTATTTAAGGACCATGAAAATGTAAAATAAAAGGTACATCCAGACTATAGCAATAACAAACCTCATTTGCTTGAAGGATTGGGAAGAAATCTGGACGAGTAAGAAACTTGACAGCAGGGTATTTGTAAACACTGTGCCGAGACCTTTCAGAAGGTCTGTCTGCTCCCCCATCAGGTGTGGAGCTGGTGTCTGCCTGACTCTCTGGTAGAGGTCTTGCTCCAGTTGGCTCCCTGGGTTCTGCGGAGCTTGCACTTTCCCCCTCAGATTGCTGGCTTTGGTTGATAGTTCTACGGATACTCTGGTACCTGGTTATATAAATATATAATATGTGAAAGACATATACAGATGCAGAAGTGAATCCTCATCCTCAAAGCTTGAGCAAAAGCTTTTTAATCAAATTTCAATTAAAACCAACATATATGCAAGCAATTTAAAAAATTTTAAAACCCTAGAGAAATGTATCATAATATTTCCTTCCTCAAACAATAATGATGAGAGAACTTGTTATTATGTGTGTATTATATATATACTGTTTTGTATGCATGCCCCTCATGATATTAGGTAGCTTTTTCATACTTCAAATTGGGCCAATATGCTCTCTTCAATAAATGAAGCTTTCAAAATATTTTGATCAAAGAGGGATTTTCCTCGTTACCACAGATAACAAAGGACGAATGTGAAGTGAATACATAAAACAAGATTTTGAGCTGTCTTCACAAATTCATTATTTGTATATAAATAACACGAAATAAAAGTTAAAAAAATCTTTCAAAACAGGGAGAAGTAAGACAAGCAAATTTACTTTTCGCCAGTCCAATGGCAAACATCAAGACTATAAGGTCAGGTAAATCAAGACATAAGCACAAAAATGGAGGCAACGAAAAGAATTCCTAATAAACACCAATGATTTGGCTCATTGGAAACACATTAAAACCTACAAGCATCAAAATCTTTTAGTGTTATACAGGTAACTTATAGCTACATAATTTTCCTACAGAAAGTAGTGTCTGAGCAGAAAGGAAGCATTTTTAAAAAAATTATTTTCATAGTCCCGACAATCTTAAGAAATCCTTCACTGGAAAAGAGAAAAATAGGATCAGATACACTCCATTTAGGTGATCACAAAAACAAAAATGAGCATGTGAAGAATGGTTTCTTTCCAAAATGTTTAAAATGAATTTCAAGTAAAATTGCACCACAAATCCCAGCAACGATTTAAATAAAAGACTAGAAAGTTGATGAGGCCATTACAAAGCCCATATACTTGGTGATATACAATTACATCTCTTCAACAAATATGTAAGCTATCAACAGTTTTGTCTTTAGAGGTAAGCTGTTTTCTCCTCAGAGGAAAGAGATTCACAAAATCTCAAAGAGCTCGAGAGATAAATGTTTATATAAATCAAAATTTGAGGAAGCATCTGACCATAATGAAAAAGCATTATAAGGTTAATAAAAGATTCAAGATAATTCCAAATAAACCTTCTAGGTTTTGTTTTCATTTTTTCATGGTGTAAACGTCACAAGTAATTAAGTCTTTATGTAAAGCTTTGAGAGGGACTTTTCCTGACAATTCAGAACAGCCACACAAAATTGCAAAAAACTTGATTCACTGTTCACTGATATTCTGGCATACTGATATCACACAATGTCACCAAGGCAAAAGAACTACTGCATTTCACCTTTGGTCAAGTTGCTGTCGCTGTTCGGAGCTGAGAGTTGGTCTTCTCTGCACAGATTGATGACCAGTCTGCGGCCTAAGCCATGTCGTTGTTCTATTTACATGATCGATGTAAAAAATTCTGCCATGCGTATCCACCCTTGCCTCCCAGCCTGAGAAAGTATGTTGAGTGTGGGACAAAAAGTTTTTGTGTTGATATCTTTCATATGATTCTTTATGACTTTAAAGTTTTTGTCCAATAGCTTTTATAGAAATGATAGAAATTTAAGCAACCCTACTAAATATCCAAATTAGTCTGCTAAGTAACAAATGCATCGAAACAGTTGAGTTGTGAGTAATCAGATATTGAATTTTAAGGAATTTTTTATTAGACTACATTATAATGACTCAAGAGACAAAAATAACCTGTTGGTAATGCATCATCCCTGTCATCCACTCGATGATACTTTGTCTGCCTCCTAACTCCCCAGTTCCCATCCGCATGATCTGGAAATTAAAATTTTCAAGATATTATTTCATAAACAGACTCTCTGCTCTCTTTGCAGGCTTTTAAATCATATTATTTTTGCATAAATGCAAAGTCAACGAAGTATGAGTTCCTGGCCCAGTGACTTAGAGTTGGAGATTTGATCTTTATGTGACAACATGATAATTCTAATTCCATTTAACTTTGAAAAGGCTTTATTGAATATGAATTATCCCTTCAAATGATCAAATGAAAAAAAATTCTCCATGTCTTTCTCTTAAAAACATTGAATAGGTCAATTTTAACAATAGATCTGTTTTGGTCAGTGTTTTTGGTAAAAAAAATCTTCCCTCTTTGTCAACATAGAACTGACATTGAAGTTCTGTAAAGATGCACCATGTGTAACATCAATTCAACTTCAAAAATTGAACTGGGAGATCACTGAGAGAGCCTACATTAATTCTGCCATTTGAAAAAATCTAGTATTTTACACTTAAGTCTGGTCTGTTACACTTTGCCACATGTAAAATTTAAAATTTTTAAAAAGCTGTGAGAAATATAAAATATCTTTGCAAAAGTATGTTTATTAGACATCAGATCTAAATTAAAATCCAGTTTATTTTTTAACATTATTGATCTGGATAATTTTCACTTGCTTAAAATCTTTTAAACCCTTGAAATTTTTTTTTCTAACCAAATCTATTACTCGGAACAGTTAAGAACTCTTGGAGCAAGGAGTAATAAGTTATCTTACGCAGAGATCAAATTTTCACTGTTTTACAAAGCTGCACATTGTTTCATGCATAGCATAAACCATGAATATTTTATACTACTCTACTCACTGTGAACTCTCCTGTCATTGGACCTGTCTCTAACACTTGGCAGTGATGGAAGAGAACTATTAGAGGATGAGGTGGGCACTTGTGGCTGAGGCGTGTTGCTTGTCACCAAGCTTTGCGATGGTACTAGAGGGCTGTCAATGCTGTCTGGTGTCCTGGCTGTTGCATTAGCCCCAGAAAGAGACAGAGATGGAGGGACAGGAGGGGGTGTATTTCGTGAAGAGTCTGTAGATACACACTGGCTAGTGAACACAGGAGATGATGACTGGCTTTCTGAAGTTTGAGCACTGTTAGTGGGACTGCTTTTTTGTTTCTCTATGTACCACTGCTCAAGACGTCTACGAATCTGTCCTGGCTGACTCGAGGCTCCAATATCATCTACACTACGCCTCTTGGGATGGCCTGACTCTGATAATCGAGATGTTGCGACAGGGGGATCACTGGTAGTGGACCAGGCCACACTCCCACGAGACCCTGGATTACTGTCCATTCCAGGCCTAAGAGGCAACTGTGGGCCAGATTGACCAGAATGAGTTGCAATTGAGGACGGCACCATCGCCAGATAGGAGGCCGACTCATATGCTGGAGGTCCACTCAAAGACGTAGGTGAAGTTTGATGAGGTGAGGGAGTCCCAGAGTGGCCCCTCAGGCCTGAATGTTGTGGATGGGGTGAGTCTCCCCATGGAAAAAGTTCTTGTTCTCTAGAAGAGTCACGTCCAGATATAGTAGCACCTCCTGAACCCTCTCCACTATCAGAGCTGTCATTTATGTCAATTGGGCTGTATGTTCTTGGAGGTAAGGGAGGAGGGTCTTGAAAGACATCAAGAGATGTTGGCTGGGTTACTTTCTTTTTTTCCCTCTCCTTGTTATGCCTTGGGGGAAGAGGAGGAGGAGGTGAATGTTGACTTTTGTACACTCTTGGGGGCAATGGTGGGGCTTTGTAAGTACGGGGTGGCAATATAGGGGCATCTCTATTTGAGCAGTTCAGCTGCCCTGACTGAACTGACATATCCAAACCATGCTCATTGAAAGAGTTGCTGCATGTTTGATTATTTGGCACATCACCATTAGAAACTGCTGGAGTCTCATCACCTGTGACAATCACGGAAATTGCTAAGTTTTCAGGAGAACATGTCTTTGATTTCTGAGCACTAGAATCAGAGATGGCCACCACAGGCAAGTTGTAACTGTCTGAATTTTCACTTGAAGATGGCAATGAATCCGAATTGTCAACTGAGTCATGCTGACCAGCTAAGTTCTCATTTCCCTGAGATAGTCCCTCTTGAACACTTAAGGGCCCATGCAAAAATCTATTTGGATCATCCATTCCCTCTGCTGACAAAGATTCTGAATTGTCACCTTCCTCAATATCTGAGCCCACACACATACTGTCCAGTGCTACTTTGACCTCTTCTCCTGGATCAGTGTGTCTGAGACGAGATCTTGAAGTGCGAGGGGTAGAGGCATCAGAAAGAGACCAAGAGCTAGGCAGGGATGTTTGGCGGTGCAACCCATTGCTGGATTTGATATTGGTGTCAGTAATATTAGCTCCTGAGGAAAATTAGTATGTGTAAGTACACTGAAATGTGAGAGGAAAAGTTTGTTCTCTATTTTGCTGGGAAAGTAATTCAAAAGAATTTTTGCTTCCTTAAATAAAATTAAAAGGGTTCTGAACAATTTTTGCCAAATTCAAGGTAACTCTTCAACAACTTAGGCTTTAAAAGACAAGAGAAAAGAGTTCACAAAAGCATACGTAAATAGTGTAGCGATAGCGCAGAGAATATCAAATAAAATAATAATAGTAAATGTTTTATTTGTGATACATTTTTATCTGAACCTATTCAGTGCCTATGCCCGTCAATTTAACAAGTCAGATGAGCTTACCTATATGCCTATGGCCTGGCAAATTGATGGGCCTATTTTGTCACAATTTTCCCCAATAATTAAGGTAAATAATGATACAAGAAATGTTTCGATCTTTTCTTGGGTTTTATCCCTTGCATTAAAAAGCAATTTTGAAAGTGAAACGCGCATGATTTGTCCGCCGTTGTTTTTTTTTTAGTTGCAGACGATCATAACATGAGTATGGCGTCGGTGAGGACAAGTTGGGCAAGGCTCACTTAACAAATGGGTTAAATAAAATAATTAAAAAATCTGATAAATATTCATATGGCAGGATAGATCATTGTGTTAGCTACCGACCAGCCAAATTTCAGATCATTTGGTCCATAAATAAAGGAGAAATGGCATTTTTACTGACACATAGCAATTTACTCCCTGCCACAGAGCGCGTCAATACCCCTGGCACTGAAGAGGTTGAAACTGACTATGCAAAATTAAGAATCTGAGTGCTTTAAGCGCATTTCAACATATAACCCCTCGTTTTAAATTGTCTAGGATATTTTCCTAAAACAACAGTTTTTTAAAAAGGCATCAATGGTTGGGAAAATAGAGTATACATTAACTTACCTTCCAACAAAAGATGGAGATTTGCTTTAAAGCCCAGAGTCCCACTTACATTGTCCGATGGACTTTTTCTCATAAGCTCAAGATTAAATTGCACAAGTCTGAAAGTAAAAAAAATTTTCTTTTAAATCCTTCTACAAAAGATTTACTTTTCAGATTGCCAAGGCTAACAAATGGGACCATTTCACAAAGCAAACATGAAGATGGTTAAAAATATACCTTTTACCATTATAATCTCAATGCAGATACAAAAAAAACCCCAAAACACACAATTTTTTGCTTGCCTTCCAGTAAGAAAGTATACACTTATATCAAAAAGCAGAACATGAGGTACCATGTTGTTTGCATTTCATATTGAAGAATTTAATGACTTTATTATTAGACAAGGCTGATGTGATTAGATTTGCTCTGGACAAGATAGTGACTACCACCACACTATATCGAGACTTTAATTACTTGCATACTACATCATACCTTGCCCATCAAAATAACATTTTTGGGTTGTTATTACAAACAAACCAAAAAACAAGAAAACAAAATGGCCTTGTAGTCAAAAGACATTACTTTGCAACTTTCCTTTGTGGTTTATCATTTTACATTTCTGAATTGTTTGACTTCCGTTAAGTCTCACTGAGAGCCCAAAAACAGGAAATTTTACGATTCAAAATTTAAGTGAGGGTAATATTTTTGCTTTTTTAAGTTGTCTTCAGCCAGGTAATTTATCTTTTACTGAATCCATCATGCCTCCTACATATTTATAGCAAATTGTTTGATTAAATTTAAATACTTTAGGAATAATGATTTCCTTAATGCAAACTTACAGTCTAACATTGCATCTTCGATTCATCTAAATCCATCCCTTTTTCATGAAAAACTAGAAAATACAGCTTTTTCTTCAGTTTATGTCACAAGTTGGTACAAATCATGCACTTAAAGATGAGTTGTGGAAATTACTTTGAAAAATCAGGGTGCTATCGATTTCTTATGTATAGACATTCATCAGCTAGGGTGCATTTTATGAACATAGATTGTGCTTTCAACCATATGATATTGAAGAGCTAGAGGCTCTATAATTATAGTGTTTATTAATTACTTAAATGTTTTATAGAGACATGCCTGAAGGATGCCTAACAGGCCCTCAGTAATTCAAGGAATTAAAATTTAAGAGAATCTTTAAACAACATCTTCATGACAGCTATGCTTTCCAGATAAAAACTGTTTAAAACAAAATTCCTCAGCATGTATGAATTCTGACACTTAACTCTTGTGAATAAATTGGACCAGAAACATAATTCTAAAATGAGCATATACTTTTGTTCATGCCGTATTCGCTCAGTGATGGTTTGTACAGGAAGTGTGCAGCGGCCAAGAAAACGTGAAACTGTTGGGCGACTTTTGGAGAACTTGTGTTTCACTTCAATCTCAAGCAAGTCAGTGAGAAAAACTTCTCGGCTGAATTTCTGGTTACATAAAAAAAAAACCCACAGTCATTCCCACATTAATTTCCAGTTTTTCTATAAAAACATAAGACAAAACAAAAAAAAAGCTCATACTCTTTGGCAATTGTGCATAAAGATAAAAAATTAGATGAATAATCTATTCAACTAAAAACTTAAATGAAAAAACAACATAGAAATATACAAACACAATATAAAAAAAAACAGTTGCCAATTTCAAAACTTCACCTAACTTAACCTAACGCTGATGAGTTGAATAAATTAGAGAAGAAACTGTGAATAAAAGTTATCACTATTACTTATGTCAACATCTATTAAGGTTTTAAAAGAAATAACAGCTACAAAATGTGTTGGAGCAACGAAAAAAAATCATGTATGGAAAGGTATATGTAACTATATTTTTAAAAAGTTCATTCACATTCTTTGAATATAAATAGTTGATAGCACAGTTTGAAGAAGATGCTAAGACACAAACATTTCATAGGAGCACATGCGATGTATATCGAGTGAATGAAGTATAAGCAACAGAAAGATTTATTTTGGCCAAAGATCTGCCATGCATTCTAAAAGTTTTATTTTGTTAGATTATCTTGCTTAAGAAGAAAGGCAACCTTGAAATGTGGATAGATTTTCTAGACACAGGGTTATACAAATGCTTCCTTTGAACTAAAAAAAAAACAAACAAAAAAATTGAAAAGAATTGACATTTTCACATATAATTTTATCACCTGGACAAAATAGACACCAACAATGCACAGAGCAAAGCTACACAAGATGAAAATACATAATAACAAAATCATGGCTGCACAGTATATGCAAACAGAGATTAATATGAAAATTTTTTATACGATATTTCACAGCCCCTTCCTCACAAAAATCAGTTTCAGGAATCAGTGCACTTTAAGATCAGTAAACCAGGTTTAATCCTTACATCTATCACTCAAACAAGCAGTTGAATTGAAGAAAAATGGTCCATCAGCAAAACATAAATGTTTTCACCAACTTGCTAAAATCTTTTTTCCCACCAAATTTTCATTTCATCTTGTACTGCAAGTCTGTCCTAATTTCTTTTGAAATCTGATTTATGTTAAAAGCATCTGCACCTAAAAAAATCGAATGAAATCAAAATTTAAACAAAAACCTCGTTTCTCCATATAGGATTGGCTGTGTTGGTTTTAACTGATGAACGTAGCTCACGGTGGTGGTGACGCTGGACTTGGTTTTTCTGATTATGTGGTAAAATTTGCAGCTTTATATATGGGTCTGGGTTGAAAAACATCCCTTTCTTCAGATTTGTTGCATGTACATCTGAAATTTGTTTTAAAATGCTATTAAATTTTGAATTACTTTCTTAATAATTTTCTTTGGCAAAAAGCATCTATATCTCTATCCAAACAGTTGGTAAAGTTGTCACCTTTGTTTTCACCACACTTAAACAGATGGTAAGAAACCAAATCATTATCTACCCAGACAAACTTCACATTATCTTAATGATTGCAATAGATAAACGGTTCAGCAAAAATGATTGTGTTTAACAATATAATGGATAAAGAGAGAGAAGAACCTGACTTTTGTCATATTTTGAATTAATTCTAGATAGGAACAAGTATTAGTAATGACATGATTGAAGCCACAATGTTGGACATTAATCTAATTTTAGACGATGTCACAATAACTCATTTTTAATATCTTAGTTCTTGGAGTTAACATCAGTGTAATAAAAAAAAATTAGTTTACCCTCACTTGAACCATAACAAATAATGAGCAGAAAATAAATAAAGAATGTCCCACTTATTAAAATGCAACAGGTATAGTATATACATTTTTTTTAAACAATTGGTGCCATTCTTGATAAAAATTTGTAGCTTAAATTTTAGAGGTCAACAGAAGGCAACCCAATAAAAATCACACTTGATCATGGCATGTTGGGAATAAGTAATTTGTTAGGTATTTATCATTATTAAAAATAACAAAGCTCTCTTGTTCCCTGTTTTTCAAATTATATCACCTATTTTAAAATTCTTTATAACTTGCAATGCAATTTCTTTTGCATGCAAAATATAAAAAGCTTCAAAATTTCAACATAAGCAACCACAATAAATAGAACAATACAAAGCAAATTAATTAACATTCTACCTTCTAATGTTAAACAAAAGTGTGCATGATCCAAACCATCCACACATGACTCTTGAGATGTGGACTGAAAATCAAAATATAAGGACAATTACCTTTAAAAAAAGAGAGAAAAGAAATATGTTAAAAAAAATACTTAACATAATTAAATAATTTTATTTCTATAAACAAAACAATAAAAAAATGATAGCAACACAAATACTATGTCTGTTAAAAGAAAGAATTATTCGGCAAAATCATTGATAAAGGTAGAAAATATAAACATGTAATAACTTCTTTTAAAATTTTCATTAAAAATAACAAAACAAAACACAACAAACAATAGATTGTCAATTACAGTCAGAGTATCTAACATTACTGTCTCAAAATGAAAAATTAAAAACAATTTCTGCCAGTGAAGATCTTACTTCCAGGTAACTCATTATCTTCAATATTAAAGGCAACTTAGATTTAGTTTTATGCTATCTCCTCCAATTCAATGTACAGTAATGAGGTTTATTGAATTTGATATGCCACTATCAGTCTCCAATGTGGTCGATAAAAAATAAAGGAAAATTTTGGATTTACACAATGAAAGGCTTAGGAAATTCTATTGTATTTTGTTGCAATACTCATGTCACTGAATGACCCATTGTTCAAGCCTCAAGCAGTCAACTTTTTCGCTTGAAATCTCTACTCCATTTAAAAAATAATATAATTTTTTTTTTAATTTTTCCTACGAGACCACTTTTTCACAACATTAGGTAAAGCACTACATTGTATTTGCAGTGGATCACATCAACTTCACATAATTATGGAGAGATATACTAAATTAATGAGGGCTGTCCGAAGATAAGCCCACAAATTTGATTTATTTTTTTGCTTGATATTTTATTCTACTGATAACATAAAGAATATCATCTTGGCAACATCATGAGAAGATTTTAAATGCTTCAAGATTCTGTGTACTTTAAAGCTGTTAAATGAGTGATTCTGGAGGATATAAATTTGCAAGTTTGCTTTTCTTCTCTACTTGTTCATTTGAGCACACAATCATGCTTGTTATGAACATCAATGTAACAGAAGGCAAGACGAGAAAAACCAGTTGGATTACTTAAAGAGCAATAGACATACTGCTTGTTCACTCTTGGCTAAAATCACAGATATAACAGGGCTAGAAGCCAAAACATCTCCTGAAGTTCCACTTATGTACTTGAAACAAACAACTGTTTTATCTGTAAAAAAAAAACCCAACAAATGTCAGTATAAATATAAAAGTCAGGTAGCTCTAAATTTCAAGTTAAAAAGATAAATTTCGTGTCTCGACAGTATGCTTGAAACTATATTTTACAGTCATTTTTATAGCAAATGGTAAAAAGAAAAATTTAATAAAAAGATGAAAAAAAAAAATGAGGGATAAGGGAAACTTTTTCCGCTCACTGTTATTTTCTTCCTCTTACATTGGTTATACTACCAAGCTTAACAATGTAATAGGTTTTTAAAATAAAAAGAAAAAAAAATAAAACGTGTTTTTCAGCCCAGCTTAAAATGTAAAAAAAAAAAACAACTAATGTGCACATGATATAGTATTTGACATAGTATTTTACCTTCTGTGAACAAATGCTCTACTGCATCAAGATCCCAAACTATTGTTCCTGTTGAGCCACCACTAGATCCCCTAGTCTTACAGTCAAGAAATTTGGAGGTGTCTTCTTCACCTTTAAAATATAAATCATTATTGTTTGAGAATAGTACAAAACAAATATGTGCATAAAAAAAATTATTAATAATTTAAGAGTAATTTATGTAATGAAGTCAATAATAGTTTTCGTTGTTTTCTTTTTTTGAAGTGATTGTATCAAAAGTTGTTTCAGAACTAAGGTCATGCATGGTGAAGCTCGTATTCTTTTATTTTAAATTTGCTTACATCAATACTTTCAAATTGGATATGAAGCTTTATTTTTTTTCAAGAATATATATTAAATCAATCAATCAAGTGTTGCGCTCTTTAGTGTAGGTAATCATGACCACCCACGCATATCTAACGTCATTGCTTTCAGTGCTTTTGTCACTCTTACTACTTTGAGCCATTTTGTTAGTCCATCCAACATCTTTTGAAACTATTTTCCCTCTATCATTCCAGTTGTCACAAGATATTCTAGCCTCTCTGTGCTCATCATATGACCAAAAAAAAAAAGGTTGCTGGCGTTTATGTATTCTACATATGAGAGATCTTGTATCGCCTACTTGTAACACTGTTTTGTTTGATTTCTTTGCAGTCCATGAGATTCATAGCATAAAGGAAACATCTAGATTATATTTCAACCCTAACTTATTTAACCACCTCAAAGCCATTTTGAACTGGGGTCTTAATTTTCAGTTTAACATAAACAGCACTCAATGATTCTGTTGATTGAGTTCTTTTCATATTTCTCGTGCAATGAGATTTGAGAAGAGCACAGAGGACAATTACAAAGATGGCCTAGAGCTGTGAACTAAAGTTGTTCTAAAAACACCACCAGTTCAAGCAGTGTAGGTTGCTTAGGTATTGCAGTATCACACTAGCAACTGGCCATCCATATAATTATGGCTTTAGGCTGTGTGGCAACATATTGTTGTATGGCCAAAATTAATGGAAACATTTAAATATCATACACTCTGTCTCATTTTATCTTTGTTGTATGGATTCCTTTCAAAAATTAAAACAACATTTTTTTTAGAATTGAATCCTATCCTTTTCCTTACACTTAAAAAAAAAAACAACTTTAAATCTATTCAGTAAAATTTTCTAAGTAGATCCATGCCATTTCTAAAGTGATAGCTGAAAAGTTCAAAACTGAGCCCTAGCTCCTATAAAAAAAATATTCATTACCCATGAAAAATATGAACTGCATTTAATTTATGTTAAACCAGTAATTTTTTTTAATAATTCAAAGAGTAAAAAGGGTGTCAAGTATATCAAGTATAAAAAAAAACAACAAACAATGATATTACCTTGTTTTACCAAAGCATTGACAGAAAGTTCCATGATTCATATCATATCATACTAGGCGTGTCTACATTTTTTTTTAAAGCAAATTATGCTTAAACTTCCACACTTTAATGACAAAAACTAGACTGATAGCAAAAAATATTTCAGCCTTACCTGAGTGAAACAGGCCAATCCAATCTTGAGCCCCAACAATGTCTTGGATGTCCCACTCAACCTCTACCCTTGCACTCTGGTCATTTCCTCGGCCTTTTAACCAAAAGAAAGTTTTGTCTACTGAAAGTCTGGACCAGCTTTGAGGGCTAATTAAATTAAGGTTAGAATCACTATTGCTGCGTTCCCGTCCAACACTTTGCTCTCTTAGTGAGACAAGGGAGGTACCTCTAGGTAAGGACAAGTCATCAATTGACGTATAGTCAGAGGTCACTCGTTGCGCTTTGGCCATTCCATATAAATTGTTTTAAATTAGTCCCTCAGCCATTTAAATATAAAATTGCTTCTCTTCATGGGGTTTCACCTCCAAAACCAACTCTTGTATAACAGATCAATTTTGTGAGATGGCACCTGAAAAGATCAAAAATATCTTTGATTAAATCTTTTGCAAAAGCTGAAGATTCTTGTGACCTAATTCATATTTTTGAACAAATGTTGTTAAGAAAAAAATAATACTTTCAAACAGAGCATACAGCACATACAAGATTGACTGATTACTTTCATACAACTTTTGTAGTTTCAACGCCCCCATTTCCTCTATTTCTGCAATATCCAAGCCAACATCATCAACACAAAATCTAGGCATGTGCTCTTATACCGCAATGGTCACATTTTTATCCAAGTTCCTAAATAAATCTTGATAAATCATAATCCTATTTGCCAGAAAGACAATACTTGAAGAGGTCATTACAGATCTTAATTTAGATGCTGCAATGTTGCACTTAAATGTGAAATGATCCTCTTTTGATTGTCAAAGGCCTCATAATATATGCAGCATTTGTCTCAAGAGCCCAACACTAAAAAAAGACAAAAACACTTGGAGGATATTTAAACTATTTGACTTGACTGATGAATTATGAGGACTCCATCATAAACTATGATCTCAGAACTTTTATCCTCGATGATATTATAAAAATATATACAGTTATGTATCAGTTTTATCTTCTTTGTGTTAAAAAAGGTAATATGTAAGAAATTTAAAACCAATTTAACCTTTCTGTAATCAAACATGAATTTTTGACCTGCTTGCTTAAGCCTACTCTTATGTTAATGTTGAAAATGTAATTATTATATGGATGTGTTCTTGGCATGTGGCTTTTGTGTGTAGAATATACACTAATGGTAAAACAAGGGTTTAAAACCATTATCTTTCTACATTATAAAAGGTAATATTGATTTCTTTCACCGCTATCTCCTTCAAAACACCTCAATGTACAGATATGAAGTTTAACTGAAATTCTATCTGCACCATGTGGTACAAAAAAATTAAAGAAAAGTTATGGATTTAGGCTAAAAAATGCTTTAACGTTTATTATATTTTTATTGTAAATAATTCATAAAAAATTTTTTTGCCAAATTTATACTGATGACCCAACTAACATTTAAAAGACGATTCTCTGCAATTTATGATTTTCAAAGCAGATGATACTTTTAAAACAAACTTTGTTATTCTATTAATATAACTATATAAAAAAAAACATGTGTATTTTAATGAGGTGAAAAATTGAAAAAAAAAACAAAAAAAAAATTTAGATGAAATTTGACCTACTTCAGTGTAAAGGCAAAAGCCTCATTGCAAACATGCTGTTCTGTGCGGGAAAGTAGCAGTGATTTGATTGGACAGTATTTTAAGAACAGCTGTCAATGTAGCCCTTTTCTTTCAACGTTTGCATGTATAGACCACTTCTGCTTCTTTTGCAAGCATTGCATAGTTCTATACTGATTTATATCTAAGGTATTGACCTGATTTACTAATTATCAACAAAAAAAGCGAAGAAACATTCAAGTTAAGCTATTTTAATGACTTGCCACTCTTAATTTGTCTTGCATGACTTATAGAGATTGTGACTAGATCTAGAATTATTATAAGCTTTAGCAATCCAGGATAACCCAATATATTTTAAAAATCCAGGTCCTTAAAGTTTTTTTTCTCTGCAATATTGTCTGAGCAGTTGTATGCTTTTAATAATGGAGAGCACTTTTTCCACATCAGGTAGAGCACAACTTTGCAATGGGTCCTCAGCACCATATTATGGTCTTGGTGGAGAGATAAACATTAAACTGAAATGAGGGCTGCTTAAAAGATTGCGCCCAAATTAAGTTTATTTTATTGCGTGAGATCTCTTCTTCATTGAATTTCCTCATGACAACGTGACAAGAATTCCAATGTCTCAAGGTTCTATCATTGTAAAACTGTGCTGTGAGTGTTTCTGGTGGAGATTTATTGTTGTAAAATGGCGGAGAATTCTTTG
Source organism: Elysia crispata (assembly GCA_033675545.1). Lineage (NCBI taxonomy): Eukaryota > Metazoa > Mollusca > Gastropoda > Plakobranchidae > Elysia > Elysia crispata. Next base: position 778,394 of record JAWDGP010000167.1, on the reverse strand, counting down.
ATTTTAGTGAAGTTTGCACTTCTTCAAGTTAATTGTCTTCCCCATTTGTTCATTTAAAAATCATACTTGTGTTTTATAAGATTATAAACTACATGGTCTTTTCTAGTGTGTATTGAGTAGATTTTTTTTTAATTCTTCAAACCAGCCATCTTCTTTAACTCTTAAAAATAAATTGGCGTATGAAGCTATGAGCATCCAACAGTTTGTAAAATCTAGAGCTAGCCAGTTTCAACCTAGGCATCATTTTGATATATGTGTGTTGGTGTTTGCTGCTAATAATTAACAGAGTATTTAACATAACTTTGAAACACAAGAGTAGCAACGAAAAATTTTATGGAAAACAAATAAATAAAAACTTAATGATTGTAACTAAGACTGCATCATTAACGATATTATGGCCGATTGATAAAGTCGTTGGAGATGGACATATAATATTCTCCAGCTTCAATACTGTGCGTTTAGGAGATGTGTCTCTCTATAAAAAGTAATAAAAATGACCGGTTACATCCTTTATAACATCACAAAATATATACTAGTTTGCTTTCCTTGATTGCCCAGACCTTCTGCTGGGACGGTAAGTAAAACGCAATTTTCGAAAACCTTTTGTTTTGTTTTTTTGATTTATAATTTGTTTTCTTCATTCTTATTTATTTTTACGTTTATCAACAATGGAAAGATCACTAAAATTAGAGCTCCATTTACACAGCAAAATGTGTGTCCATTTTTTTCAAAAGAGGGGCATTGATCTTTGTGTGTTATTCATTTCAAATACTTTGAAAAGCCATTTCCGAAAGGGATCTGTGCAAGTTATTCATTTTTCTGTTCAAGCCAAACCTGAAAGGCATTTTGACGTCTTCTTCCTTGACAGTTCTTTTTCTCTTCTGTGATTAAGTTCTCATTCTCTTACATTTGTATCAGTTCTTCTTTACTTGGTCACTGCAGATCTTGATATGTTGTATGATCTTGCTGTTTCTGCAAAACTCCCAGTCCCGCTTGATTTCAATTCATTAAATACCTTAAGTTTTGTTTTCAATGTCAAAATTTTATGAGTAGACATAAATTTATTTTTTCAGATCTTTTACACAGATCAAACTGATGAGAAATCTCTAAAAAAAAAAGAGATTAAATTTAGATTTTGAAAGACTCATCGAAACTTCAACTGTACTGATGAAATTGCAATGCACGGACTGGACTATATCTACAATTCTACACAGATATCAGATACACAGGCATGAGTCTAGCAGTTGTGCAACTCAGAGAAGCAGGAGGAGGGGGAAAACAAATAAATGCTAGTCATGGATCGTGTTGAACAGCATGTGGTAAGCAGTTTTTGTTAAAGTAGTATCTCTTTGGCATTGAATTTACATCATCTTGCCTGTGCCCTACCCAAATCTTTAGGGCTAACCTGTGCCTTCAATTCTCAAGGCCTATCACACATCCCATGAATAAAGGGCGATTGAGTCCCTGTCCTCCTACTCTTCCATTTCGCTATGAGTGTATGGTGCACATGAATACATAATTATAAAATGCTTGCAGAGCTTGCAAAGAGACATAACTCATTGTCCGGTAATAATTGAGAACCGGCCATTCCTACACTAAGCGTGGCTATCTCTTCCACTTTACTGGTAATTACTACTGATTTCAAAGCGTGCATTTAGGTTGTGTAGCGTGTGTTTAGAGTATACTGATTACATAGTTAAAAATCTATCAGACCACTTGAGCTTGTATTTAGCCGAGCATGCATTTATCTGGTGTGTTTTTATCCAGAAGCTAGTACTGTATTTTGATGCTTCAGCCCTTTAATAACAAAATGAGGAAATGTTCTATATGTTTTGCCTTCAAGTTCCTTATGATTGCAGCTGGTCATCAAATACAACTAAACATCAGATGAAAGAGAACATCAACACAACATGGAAACAAGTTTTTGGGTACTTTACCACTTTAAGATTTATTCTGATACGATCAAATAGACCTCTTCCTTTAATTTTAACTCTAATGGTTCAGGCCTAGTAGAAGCAGGATCAGCAAAAGCCTAAAATGGATCTAGAAAAAATTTGGGGCTCCAAATTTGTGATAGGAATCCCAAATATCTTTTGAAAATGGGCACTCTATTCAGTCTTTAGGTCTAGTGGTAACAACTACAATATTGACTATAGTGTACATTGCAGCCATAGTGGATTCTGATAAAAATAAAGAGGCGGGGGTGGGGGATGTGGGGGTAAGGGTATTTAATACTAATTCATTAGGTTTGGATCTAATAGGCCTAATTATCCGCTACTGTAAATCTTATCTTGATCTAGGGTCTAGATGATGAGGAAAAAATTTGGTCTCAAAAATTTCACTTAAAACTGTTTATCAAATCATTAAACACTGCAGAAGTAAAGCACTATGTTGACTGAAAATATGACTCCTGCTTCTGTCTCAAAATTTTAGTCATAAAACTTTCAACAGCTGGGGTATTTTGCTTTGCACCCTTTTAAAAGGGACCCAATTGCCATGGCTTCATATATAAGAATATGAGCTACCGTAACTGCTTGATCTAAAAGAAATAAATCTAGACAATAATCATCACTTATAATTTCTTAAGTATAGATCTAGAAATGGAACTTGAATGAGTCGAAGCAGGCTTGTTCTAAAATTTATCTAGGCCTACTGTAACTAGATCTCTAGCTAGCCTAAGATCTAGCCTAGATCTAGAATCAGTAAATTTACAGATATCGGCCCAAATCACGTTAGGCTTCACAATTGAAATCTAATTTGAATGTTTCTCGATGAATTTGAAACTTGAAGTCTAATAATAATGGGATTTTAGAGCAACACAACAATGCTTATATCTTGAAAAGTATTTGTTTGCAACGAATAAAAGCTTCATATTCGTGTTTAGCATATCAAATTTTTAAGAAATTAAAAAAAAATTTAAAGCTTAAAGTGAGTTGGGCCGATTTAACTGCAATAATACCCTAGAATTTAATCTAGATCTAGAGCATAATTAAATCTCTAAACCTAGATTACAGGCCTACTATTTATGGGAGTGTGTGTCTACATCAAGATCTTTATATTTAGAAATCTAAATCAAAGGCACATGATGAAAAATTAACGAAATGCATGGGTGCGTGAAGGTCTTGGATCTTCATCTCTATCTAGCCTTACCTTTGGCTTTTATGTTTCTTGACAGTCTACTACTTTTTGGAAGTGCATAGTTCTAGATCTAGCTAGAAATGCATTGCTTTCCCATATGAACTGACTTTTTTGTGCGGATCTAGATCTAGGTTGCATTACAAAATTTGATATTTTGTAATAGATGTAGGAATATCCTTGGTATACAGACAGTAGAAATTTATCAATCTGAGAAAACTTCCTGTTTCTCTATTTCTGTCGCCATCTTTGCAATCATTTAGGATTCTCATCGTCGTAACTAACATGCTTCGCTCGTAATAAACTTATTCGCACACAATAAATTATTATGACTATTTTTATTTTTTTTCTCTGCTAAAAATAAACAAGAGTCTTCCTGGAGATTGCGGAATATTGTAACAATAAGCGACAAAATGAAAAGGATGTAAGAGAAACGAAGGATTTCGATATTTACAACCTCAGAATACACCATCAAACCTAAAATTAATTTGAAGACTTGAAAAAGTTTTTCTTTCTTTTTTTTTTTTTTTCTTTTCAATATTGTAAATAAAGTTCTAACCAGCACCCTAAGCTAGATGTAATCAGATTATATATACTCTCACAATTTTTTTAAATACAATTATTTTGCTAATGAACGCGGTTCAAGTTTAAACGCCGTCTTCCAACACAAGGCATAATAAGCGCCACGAAACAAAAAGACATTGATATTAATATTAATATTTTAAACGCTTTAACGAAGAAAATAGTGTCAATGGTATAGCCGACCAATACACCTCATGTGTTTCCCCTTTTTAAAATTTTTTTCCCAATACCATTTGACAACATTCATCTGTTTTTTCTTAATTTTAATAGCTGTACTCGTTTTCCTTTATCTATCTTCTAACATAGACACTGTGTATGCACACACACACACACACACACTATCTCTATCTTTCTTTCTCTATGCGTTTTTGTGTGGTATCTTTCTATGACTCCTCCTCGTATAATTCTCTGTTTCTTCTATCCCTTCTTTCTCTGTATATCTTTGTGTTTTAATAACTCTCGTTCATTCTCTCTCTCTCTCTCTCTCTCTCTCTCTCTCTCTCTCTCTCTCTCTCTCTCTCTCTCTCCTTTCCTCCCTCTCCATGTCGTGTTTTGTCTCTCCTTCCTGTCCCTCTTTACCCGTCTCTCATTATTACTCCTCGGTTATCTCTTTCTGGATAAATTATAGCAATTATTTGGTATGCAGAAGTAGAGGTAAAGAGGCCTAATATTTCCTATGATAGTTGGTAAAGCATTCGTCCAAGAGCAATTTCGAAACTTTGTGTGTGGTTTTCTTTATTCCTTTCTTTCATTTACCATAAAGAATAACATCACTGGTTTTGAATCCTGAAGATGCGACAAGGAAAAACGTTCTCAACGTTGAGGCCAGAGCATGTGATTGCTTTGTCTCTAACTAATTCCTAACAATTTTTTTTTTTTTTTTGATTCGGCGATATCCAGCGGTACCGGTACTTTTTTGCGCTTTTTCGGACACTTAAGACAGATAATTTCTTTACAGCATTAAATAATTATGTGTATTGGTACTAAAAGTAGAGAATGATGGTGAAAGTGATACATCATTTTCCATCTTTCTTGGTACCGAGTATCACAAAGAACATGGATTTATGAATGAATCAGTGAAGTGAAGAAAATAGCAGCACTCTCCTTGTACAAATATGTAAAAAAAAATATTAAAATTTAAGGTAATTCCCAATGGATTTTTTAACAAGTTCAAATTTTTATGCTTCATTCTAAAATGACCGGCACTGGAAATAAAACATATAACCGTTTCATTTTCTAAAAGAAAAAAAAACAGCACACATGGAGCTAGATCTAGATCTAAATTCAATCTAAACTTCCAGATATAAATCTATACTCGTTACATCTTTATTTTTAATCTTTTTAAACGTAGGCCTACTTGCATCCTGTAAACGCTTGAATTCTTAGAACATTTTTTTTCACTTTCCAAACAGAGAAAGAAATGGCATATAGATTTAATTCTAGATTCTAGATCCTTGACTAAAATATTGGTTTTAAATTGTTTTCAACCTATGCTCTTGTTGAAAGTAAAATATTTAAATTACATTTTTATTTGATTTTTTGTTCTCTCGTGGGACTTGACTATAAAAAAACAAAACAAAACGGAGGAACATTGATCGAAGTCTTGTGCATTCTTCGTATATATTTATTATTTTATAGAAGTTAATCTATTCAAAGCAATGCCCACTTCTTTTACGAGTACGCCTAATATGTTTTATAGAACCTTCAATACAGTTGCAGATTGTTTTAACCTTGTGAGGCTATATAAGAACAATGAGAAACTGTAAGTAATGGAGTTATATAAGATTTAAAATTTAGGAAAAAGCGGCAAAAGATGTCCAATTAAGATAATACAGTTCATGAGAGTTATAGCTAATTTGATTTCATAATTACTTAATCAAAAGAAATACAAATTGATTATTTTTGTCTTTTAATAAAAATCATGGATTCTCATTTGTCAGTCTATTTCCTTTCCTGATCGCCCCGGTCCGTTTAATCCCTGTCTGTCCATCTCTCTCTCTCTCTCTCTCTCTCTCTCTCTCTCTCTCTCTCTCTCTCTCTCTCTCTCTCTCTCTCTCTCTCTTTGTTTCTGCATGTCTCTCTGTCTCACGCTTTCTCTTCATCTGTCCTTTCCTGTCTATTTGCCTGCCTGTCTCTATCGGTCTATCTGCCTGTCTATCTCGCCTCCACCACAACCT
>JAWDGP010000167.1:740000-762500 GCA_033675545.1 Elysia crispata | reverse complement strand
AGCATTTAATGTGTGGAAACAACAATAATGAAGCCCAAAAGTATCAGCCTAACAGATCGCAAACACGTGTTTAGAAGTGATCAGACTTTTTATCGTTGCTTGTATATGAGTCAAAACTTGAGCCTGATATTGCTTCAATATGTTTTGAATGCATTTGGAAAAACATTTACGTTTACTTTAATAGACGTGAAATGTTTTTTTAACCATTAGTTAATCAGATAAGTTCGCAAGTATTAATAGATATCATTAATAAATACTTGTCGTTTTCATCGCTGTTTTCTCACATGGAATAATTCTAATATTTAAGTCACCATAGTTTTGAGTGATTTACTTTAAAACGAATACAATAAGATTTTATTCTTTCTGAATAACTGTTATGATCATGACCTGCAAAAATATTATATTTCATTAGTTTTTCTAACGACATTAAATATTTTTAGCACTATTTGAAGTGTGATTTAGGTGGTGATTTTGAAACAAAGTCTCACTATTGACAGCATTTTTCTCTGTACAGGGTATTTAAAAACATGCGTATAGATCATATTATATCCTTAAGGAACTGCGTAACAGACACGCAATAACCAGACAAAATTTTTTCTAACATTAAGATGATGAGCGTTGAAAGAAAATTTTGATGATATAAAAAATTATTGACCTTTTGAAGGGACAGCGTGGACCCGAGGTATGTCAAAAACTTTTTTTTTATTTTTTTATTGTATTAATGTTTAATAATGGCATGGTCTTAAAAAGATACATTTATATTCGAAATAGTTGAATGCAATTAGGATTTGAAGTTAATTAGATTGTTATAATATCTCTTCATTGTTTGATTATACTTTGTTTTGTAAAATTTTGTAAAAATCCAAGCGTCATATTGTTTCACTAATGTCATTTTGGTATTGAGCAGTGAGCTTCTCTAGCTAAACAAAGGTAATCACACATCGAGTAACCGAAGTGAATAAGTGCTCTGTGATCTCTGTGATAAAATTTGTGCTCCTGTCCTTTTGTACCTTAGAATATGATTTAAAAATTAAGTTGAATTACATAATTATTTTTCACAATTCTGTATATAAGGTAAGATAAGATAAGATAAGATTAACTTCTATCATTCCTCTTGGGGTAATTCAAAATTGGCATTCAGATAAAGAGACATAAATACTTACAATAAAAATACAGGATTGGTGTTTATGAAATATATGTATATACTTCATATACACATGTATTTTTATTATAAGCATATATTATATGCTTTCATGTTCCTACACAGAAATATTATATTATAGAGAGTAAGTTTAGAGACAAGTAGAGCATTCATGAATTAAAAAAATGTCGTATGGAACTATGTAAAAAATAATGTTTAGCTTGTGAATATTGTAATGAAAAAATAAATACGTTGTGTAGCTATGGTATTATTATTTTTTTTAAACCACATTTTAAAGTTTAAAGAGCATAATGAATTTCACGTATAATATTTTGCATAAAATGTGAAAACGATATTTCACTTAGTTTTTTGTAGGCCTGGCAGAAGTATTTACACACGTCTTGTCCAGTCCTAACCTTTTATATTCATCATTGAAAAGTGTAATTGATTTTGGCAAAAAGGAGGTTGAGTATCTGGCTATTCTTGCCTTTAGCGTTCTGTACCTACCGCTACATTCTACCCGTCTGCAGCCATATTCTTTTTGTAGTGGATGCGTGGGATCTTTGGTGATTTCTAACATTTTGTTTGTCATACGTCGTTGGATCAATGCGTCCACGTCGTCCTGTTTTTTTTATCTACTTTTCTCCTGGTTTTTTTTTTTTAATTTTTTTTAGTATTTTGTCAAGTCTGTCCTTATTTTTTAATGTTACCTCCCAAACAGATGAGGACGAAACTTACCCACTGCAGATCATTGAAGAATAAAATATTTGAAGTAGATTTAGATTGGTATTAAAGGACCTGAGTTTCTTTAAACAATAAATTCTTGTTTTATTACACTTGTGGTTTTTTTTTTCACGTACGTTTATTACTTAGGACACTGCCAAGGTATGTAAAAGTTTCCACTCCTTCTTCTTCCTTTTCTTTAACTATTATAGCTTCATAATTTTTCTCTTGTCTACGAAAATCAATAACTATTTTTTAGTTTTACTTAGGATTAGATGGTTCCATCACACCTGTCAACAAAAGAGTTTATTTCTTTTTTCTTATAGTAGTTAAGATCCTGATCATTTGTGATAAAGTTCTGTAAGTATAGTGACGTTGCGTATTTGTCAATACATGCAATACAGTCATCACGTTCAGATCTACGGTCTGATGTATATAAAGAAAAAAACAGAAGGTGATAAGGCTGTTCCTTGTTAGGCCACAGTATTTGTTTTGATTGTATTAGATGTTAATGTGGGGGTTAATCCAACAAACTGTGGCCTATAAGATAATCCAGTACCCAAAGAATAATAGGATAAACACTCATTTTCATTAGCTTATCACACAAAAAACGGGGTTGACTGGTGTTAAATGCGGTGTAGAAGTCACTGTACACAAGACGAGTACTTGCCCCAAGGTTGTCTAAGTGTGATTGTAAATTATTAAAAAATAGTATAGTTGCGTCATCTACGCCTCTTTTTGCTTCACAAGCATATTGGTAGGGATCCCAAAAATTGCCAACGATTTTGTTAATATGAGGCATAATACATTTAAAAAAAAAAACTTTCATTACGCAAGATGTTAGAGCGACAGGACTTAAATCATTCATGGTACTTACAAGGTGTTTTTTGGGGCACTGGAACAATACATCACGTTTTACATACTTCTGGTACTGTGCATTTATTAAGAGACATATCAAAAACTGTACAAAGAACGCTGGGCAGTTTCTCGGCACCACGATTCAGCACCACTTGGTCTTATACCATCTGGCCCCGAGGCTTTATTTGGTTTCATTCTTTTTTTTTATACAATGATATCTCATCTTCTTTCAACACCACCCTTTCATTTATCCTCATCAGTCTTTCATCCATTGTATTTTTTTCTCTTTCTTTCGTTCTCAAAACCATGACAATCGAACATTGCATCAAACTTTTTAAAATCATAGTACCATCTCAGCATCTCCTTTCAGCGCGTTACAATCATTTATTTTTGCGCTCACTCATCACATTTATTATTTCTCAAACATGTTTCATTTGCTACTTTCAAAATTTTTTTAATAATTTTCTTTACCTCTTCTTACAATAGCCTTAATTATTTCGGGCTTTTCCTATTTCTTCTTAATTTTTATTTGTATGAGCGTTCTTCTATTTGTTCAGTATTGTTTTAATTTCCTTTCTTATCCATGGTTTGTTGTTAAAATATTTTGATTTGTTCTTGTATGTATGTACGCATGAGTGCATATATGCATGCATGTATTTATGAATGTATGTATGTATATATGTATGTATGGGTGTATGTTTGTATGTATCAATCTACCTATACATTTACCTATTTACCTAGTTATTTACCTATCAGTTTATGTATCTATTTTTTATGTATCTAACAATCATATATCCAACCGGTTATCGATCGATCTGTTTGTCTACCTATCCATCTACATATCTTTTAATATAAATTTTTTGCTATCTTTCTTTCACTGCTTTTCACTGGTCTAAACTCTTTCTATAAATTCAGTTCTTTTACTGTACTGATTAAACAAATTGTACTGTTATTGATCTTACATGAATAAAAATAAATAAATAAATAAATAAATAAAAAAAAAGAGAAAACATCTAACACTGTCAATTCCTTTTATCTCTAGTGTTTCATCATGTGTAGATGGACAATCTAGAGCGTATAAAAGTTTGGACGAGTGAGTATTGCAATGTCTTTCTCGAAAGTAAAGTCCAGCATTTCTTTAAGACTATAATTGTACACTAAGCCAAGATATTTAATTAGTTAAAAAGTTTCCGGACATACACACTTTTGAATAAAAAAACCAAACAAGCTACAAAATAACAACAACGAATCATGCCGATTACCATTGATTAAATAAGAAGAGGAAAAAGGATTTACATATAATTATATAAAAGTATGTATGTGTATATGGTTTGCAAAATAACGCAATGAAGACAGTATGGAAATTAAAATAATTTAGGCCTAACTAGTATTTGCTAATCTGCAATTTCAAAGAAACGTCTCTTGATAAACGCATAGAAGGGAAGACCACCACCTGAAGGCACGAAACTTCGGATTCATGGATTAAGTTGTTCTGGACAATCCTAAATTATGTTAAACAAATACACATACCCCACATATATATATATATATATATATATATATATATATAATTGTAAATTTGTTGCAGTAACAAAATCGAAACTGCATGAGAAAAGACACTTCGATTAGTTCTATTTTAATATTGAAATGGTACCAGAATTCACATCAGTGATAAAAACAGTCACAGGAAAGACGAAACCAGAACCACATAGAGGTTGATCCACTTGCAACCTAAAATTTTTCCTCTCTTTATTCTTCAGCTTCCTCTTCCCCTTCCTCTTCCTCTTCATCTTCTTCTTCTTCTTCTTCTTCTTCTTCTTCTTCTTCTTCTTCTTCTTCTTCTTCTTCTTCTTCTTCTTCTTCTTCTTCTTCTTCTTCTTCTTCTTCTTCTTCTTCTTCTTCTTCAATACCTGTCCTGCCACTTATTTTCAAAGTTTTCCGTATTATTTTTAAGTAACTTTCGAAACTTTCCTCAGATTTGAAGATATATTTGCTAACAAAACAGTGGTAAAACGCACAAGTATGTTACGTTATTTATTCATTGATTCATTCATTTTAAAATTGTCAAAAGGTTTTGGTTGATTTTGTTCCTCTTGCATGCAAATATGCATGTGGCATTTAAAGTTTTTCTCTTTCGATAAATATAATTATTATATAACTGTGGTTCATTTTACAGCAAACTCTATGATCTTGGGATAGTACATTTTTGATTTTGTACATTGTATGATATTGTTTATAGGAAGCTATACTTTCGGACTTTTTATTTTAGTGTGCTTGTCAAAACTTTAATTACAGTAGTGTCTATTGCGTGTTTGCCCACGAAAACCAGTAAAATATTTGCTTTACGGCCCTAGAATGGTCGTTTACATGTATATCATACATGTGACCGCTTTAAGTTATCTTTTTGCCTAATAGAAATTTTTATATTATGCGTGTGTATATTTAAGAAATGAAAAAAAAAATACCAATGCAGTCAGGTAAAGATTACTCAGTTTTGTGTGAATGATCTTCACTGATATTCTATATTCTTCTATGTGCGAATATATTCGATAATACTCCTCTTTTCTTCAACAACGATTTTGGCACAGAGAGCCGTCCTCAGTATCTCAGAATAGTTTCTTTAATGGAAATGTGCTTTGTGTATGTTATCACGTAGGAAAATTGATAACCTTCTTTCTTATGCTCTATAATTCTCTTCCATTTACTTTTATGGTTCTTTTGTAATCAATAACATCGACAATCAATCTGTGAGTAAATACGGTCAGTGAAGATCTTTGTGACGACCAAATTTACATTTAAAGCAAGTAGTGGTAACTTAAAAAAAAAGACTGTTCATTTATATTCGGTCTAGCAAGGCCGAAAAGATGGCTTTGTCAGTACTTAGAACGTATTTTCAGATCTAAACCTTTCCTTAATTCCGGATTCCTTTCCCTAAAATCTCTTTCTAGTACTTAAAGAGCTAAAATCTGGAACATGTATCCAAACATATCTTTAGAAACTAGACTAATCGATGTTGTAAACTACAATTATTACACAGGATATTGGCATGATGCTTTTCTTTAAAAAAAGAAATCAGATATCGAGCTGTTTTTTTTACTGATGATGAATTTGAAATGCAAATGCCCTACTTCAAAGTTGTCCTATTCTTTCTTCACGGATGCTTAATCACTGCATGTGATATGATGTCGAAGGGGTAATATATAAACAAGAAAAAGTTTAATTTTTCAAGGAACAAAAATTAGCGATGCTGAAAAATTCAAATCAGGTTTTTAAAGTATTTTGAAATTAAACATCAAAACAAAAGTGATTTTTATCTCCTCAAGTTTTGAACATAAATTTCATCAAACGTGAAATATTTTTATATCGTCTAAAGTCAGGCATACTCAATGAAACAAGAATTTATGCATCTACATCACTTATTATGCGTTGCAGCAACAAATCCTATGACGTTTATTGTATTTACAAGTTGTAACCAGCGTTCTACGAATGGGGCCATGGCGTCAATTTGTCGGGTCTGGGGTGTGTGTGCGTATTTTATAGGCTTATATATGGTCTGGATATCTATCATTTTTCTCAAATGATCTAGATATATGCCTCTACCTACCCATCTTTACTTAGAATCTAGATATCTCGATAGTTCTTATTCCAAACATTAGAAAAAGGACTTAAATCCTTTTGGAGTAGAGGAAATCGACTAATTCTATTCTTTCCCAATATGTTTTAAATTCCTTTTAAATGCTTTTTAGAAAGCTTTGAATATTCGTATTTAGTGCATAAAACTGCACTGCCTTGCGGGAATTCTCAGCCGCGCAGCTGTTTAAAGCATGATAACAGTCTTAAAAAATCTGTGAGCCTAAAATTAAAATCTAAATTTCTCTAGTTGTAAAAATTAACCTAGCTGCTGTAAATATCTAGGCCCTATGTCGAAGCAACCTTTTTTGGATTCTTTCCTTAGATCTTACGCTCTGTCATGTAAGCTTAGATCTAGATCTATATCTAATCCAGAAGGTTACAGTTCTGCCCCCTCCTACATCGTATGCGTACTTTCAGTTTCATTCCTGCCACTTTTACCCAGCTGTGCTTACAGGAAAAAGTTCGCAAATTCGCCTTTTTATTTTAAGAAAATAATGATCACATTTTTGCCTTTTTTATCGATCAATTCTATTTTAGTGAAAAATAATATCACTCCAATCTTTAGAGCAATTAACAACTTTCTGCCAAATTTGTCTTTCTTAGGTGGTCTAAAGATGCTCGGTAAAATGGTCCCCATTTTTCGCCTAGCACCATTATACATAGATGAAACATGCTTTCACTTAATTCTTTTGATTATTGATCTATATATATATATATATATATATATATATATATATATATATATATATATATATATTTTTTTTTTTTTTTTTTTTTCAAAGCTGTCACCGGCAAAAAGCATGATGAACACCATTTCCAGGTACATTTTTGTGTCATTTTATATTCTAATATTATGTCTAGCAAAGAAATTATTATAAAATGTCTTATCACTCTCCTTCTTCTTCTAATTCTTCTTTTTCTTCTTGTCCTTGCTGTTGTTGTTGTTGTTAATGTTGTTGTTGTTGTTGTTGTTGTTGTTCTTCTTCTTCTTCTTCTTCTTCTTCTTCTTCTTCTTCTTCTTCTTCCTTCTTCTTCATTTTCTTTTTTTTCTTCTTTCTCTTCTTCTTCTTCCTCTTTTTCTTCTTCTTCTTTTTCTTCTTCTTCTTCTTCCTCTTTGTCTTCTTCTTCTTCTTCTTCTTCTTCTTCTTCTTCTTCTTCTTCTTCTTCTTCTTCTTCTTCTTCTTCTTCTTCTTCTTCTTCTTCTTCTTCTTCTTCTTCTTCTTCTTCTTCTTCTTCTTCTTCTTCTTCTTCTTCTTTGTCTTCTTTTTCTTCCTTTTCTCCTCTTTTTCCTCCTCCTGCTTCTCCTTTTCTTCCTTGTCACGCTTCTCTTCATCCTCCTCCCCTTTACCGTCATGCCTTTCCTTCTCCTCCTTCTCCTCCTCCTTCCTCCCCCTTCTCCTCCTCTTCCTCCTTCTCCTACTCTTCCTCCTCCTCCTCCTCCTCTTCTTCCTCCTCCTCCTCCTCTTCTTCTTCTTCTTCTTCTTCTTCTTCTTCTTCTTCTTCTTCTTCTTCTTCTTCTTCTTCTTCTTGTTCTTCTTCTTCTTGTTCTTCTTCTTCTTCTTCTTCTTCTTCTTCTTCTCCTCCTCCTCCTCTTCTTCTTCTTCTTCTTCTTCTTCTTCTTCTTCTTCTTCTTCTTCTTCTTCTTCTTCTTCTTCTTCTTCTTCTTCTTCTTCTTCTTCTTCTTCTTCTTCTTCTTCTTCTTCTTCTTCTTCTTCTCCTTCTTCTCCTTCTTCTTCTTCTTCTTCTTCTTTTTCTTCCTTTTCTCCTCTTTTTCCTCCTCCTGCTTCTCCTTTTCTACCTTGTCATGCTTCTCTTCATCCTCCTCCTCCTCCTCCTTCTTCTTATTATTTTTGTTATTATTATCATTATTTTTATTACTTTTATTATTATTATTATTATTATTATTATTATTATTATTATTATTATTATTATTATTATTATTATTATTATTATTATATCAATAGGGTTTTTTCTGTATCATTTTCCTTTTGATAAAATCAATTTTAGTTATGTTTCTGTTTGGATTGATATCATCATCTTTTGAAATCACTGTGTGCACATTTTGATTAATGTTAATATTTCCATTAAGTGATATCTGCACTTAAAGTCGAATAGTAATGAAACGATTTTTTCCATTTTATATTTTCATGACCATCATTTCAAACGCCCATTCTTCATGGCTTTCACATTCCTAATAACTTTTCATTCTTTCGCTGCCTCTGTTTGCGTGCGTGATTCTGTATAGTTTGTGCACTTATCCATCTGTCCATATCTTTTCCTGTTACTTTCACACTCACACACATACACTCTCTATCGCTCTCTTTTTCATTTCCTTTCTCTTTTCCTCTTCCTCTTTATATCTCCTCTTCCCTTTTCTTAAAGAATAAAATTAACCCCTTCACACATGCTGATGCTCGAAGTTGCAAAAATTGCTTCTACTCTCCTCCCTCCCTTCCTTTTTTAATATTTTGAAATAAAAAAACCAGCTTATGGGCGCAGCTCGTGCTTTCGGGAAGATCGGGAAGATCCTCACCAAAGACCTATTTTGAACCTCATTTTCAAAGCTTCTGTATGTTTTTTTTTTCTTTTTTTGTTATGAATTATCGAATTTTTTTTTTTTGTGAAATTAAATTAAGCCTTTGATGCGTGTAAATTGTAACACCATGTATCCCGTTTTATTTTCATCCTACTCTTAAATATTTCTATTCTATTTGCTTTACACCATCACTGCAAGTTCACTGTGTCTCTTCGTCTCTCTCTCTCTCTCTCTCTCTCTCTCTCTCTCTCTCTCTCTCTCTCTCTCTCTCTCTCTCTCTCTCTCTCATTCTCTGTTACACTCTACCTCTCTTGCACTCTCCATCTTCCTCCATTTTCACTAAATCTTCTATTTTCCCAATCTAATTTTGTCTTTTCGACAGATGAAGCTTAAAAGATCTTGTTCTGATTAATACATTTTTGTATCTTGTATCCATGGAATAATTCATATCAAATGTAATGAAAACTCAAAAAAAACAAAAACAAAAAAAAAAAACAAAACAAAAAACAAAAAAACAAAAAACAAAAAACAAACAAACAAAAAAAAAACTTTTATGCTTGCTTTTAATGAGATTGTTTTCCTTTCCGAAGTCATTTTCATTCATGTAGACTTTTTTGTATTCTATAACGTAAGTATGATTGAAACGATTTTTGTTGCTCTTGGAAATTGAAATAAAAACAACATATAGATGAAATATTATAGAAACAGCGCCAACATCAGAAACAGAAGAGGAAACTTTACAGTAGAACAAAAGTAAGAGCGCTTATGAGAACTAAATATATAGATAGAAACAAACATTACCTTTTCCCTGGTGTCTTGGTCTTCATTAAAGTTGAGAATATATAGGATATGCACAATGCACTTGGATCTTGCGTATGGACGAATGAGTGCAGTTTGGTGATCTAGACCTAATTGAAAGCCCAACATTGTTGTTTTTTTTTCTTTCACGTATGTTTAACTATTACAACTTGTGACTAAGCCATAACTTTATTTTAACCTCAGAGCTTAGGTATTAACTGTATCTAAACCAAAAACATAGTAATGAATAAATTAATGTATAGTGGCAGTAAAACCTGTAAAATGTCATATTGGATCTTGGTTGAGTTTATTTATTGAGGACTTAAATAAAGAAAAGTGCAAACTTCAAATTTTGTTCAATTTCGTTGAAAAGCTTTGTTCTTTTTCGGATAGGATTGAGAGTCAAAAAAAAAAAAAAGAATGACAAAAAAGAATAATGATGCACATAGTTAAGTCGTTTCAGTGTTGCAATTTTCCTTTTATTTTTTAAATTGGGGTAGGCTATACAATGTCTTACGTCCTGACAATATTCTAATACGCTTTACTCTTTAAACTCTTGTAAAGCGGAATTGATTTCTAGTTTTATGTATTATATTATTTAATTCAAAACTTTATGGAGACCTTCGATCTTGAGTGTGCATTATTCTGTTTTGTATCTTGTTTCGCTTTTGCAAATCTCTCTTTAAATGGCAAGAAAACTTGTACATGTTTTATTTTTCTTTTGGTCAATGTAAAAAGACGTTGAACATAATTTTTCAACAAGCATGTTAATTGTTAGTCTTGATCGAGCCTAGAAATCGGCAAATTAAATTTTCCTATGTTCTGCGTTTCTTTCCTTTTAAAGACACATTTCTTGCATTATTAAACTTTTAAATCATAAAGCTAAGCTGTGTCAGTTTTTTTTTAATTATGTATTTTCTATAATTAAATGTTGTCGTTAATCATTTTGCATGCTTCTCCCAGTCGCTCTTCCTCGAACAATACGACTTTAGTCGATATAAAAAAGGGCATAGCATTACATTTCTTTTCCCCGGTATCTATATGTAAAGAATTCAAACAAATCAAATAGTATACTCGTAAAAAAGGCTCCACACAGAGAGTGTCTCGTTCATAAACTGAAAGGTCTATCCATAGCGGAACTGACCTAAGCAAGACGGACCTATTACCTCAAGGAACAGGGGGGGTGGGGGGGTCCGCAAAACCAACAGCCTTTTGTGCTTTTTATAAACAAACTAAACAAAGATGAAAAATAGAAACAAAAACTAAGACAGGCACAAAAAGTGAAAAAAAAAATTTCAACCAGATTTTTTTTTATTTTTCTCCTTATCAATTCAGTTCAGCTTTTTTTCCTTCAAGGACAAATGACTACGCCCCGCCCATTGGTATATGTAATCTACTACGTTCAAGATAAGCTCACGTATGAAATTTATTCGCTCAAATTATCAGACAACCGAATTGGTTCATGTTTAAAATGATAGGTCTACTTAAAGACCATGTTTGGAACCGATATCTAACACATGAATAAGTTCTTGCATGCAGCACAATGTTCTCTAATATTAATAATCCTTTTGCGGTATAAGAATATCTCAGGATGTTGTTAAGCAACGTCACCATATATATATATACACACACACATACATACATACATACATACATACATACATACATACACACACGCAATTTCAAAAGCGAAGCTTATTAAACACTTAATAAGGCCTGAATATATTATATTTTTATGGCCGATCTATTGTCTAAGAATACTACTGATCAATACAAGTTCAGCAAATCAGGAACTGTGAAATACAAATGAAATTTATCGAAAAAAATGTTATCAAAGTATTGCCGTTAAGAGTCGTGAAATGTTTTAAAAAAACAAAATAAGAACAGAGGATTGAAAGGAGAAAAATTATTACGATGATAACCCATGAATGTTATGATAACTTAAGGTCAATGGCAAGGTTTTACCCGCGTGGAAGAACTCGCAATTACATGATGAGATAAGTAGTTATCTACATTAATATACATAATTATACTTTACTCAGTGCACACATAAATCTTACCAAATGCCGATTTACAAGTCCAAACTACATTTTAATTATGTTTATGTTGAAAACCAACAAGTGTTTATGATCTAAGAAAAAAAAAACAGTGTATGAAATCTTACGTTATGATCATAAGCTGAAAAATTCCGTTTAACGAATGGGGCCCTGGTGCCAACTTGCTGGGGCTGGGATGTGTATATCTAAATAGGCATATAATTGGTCTTGACATCAACTTTTTTGCTTACTTGATCGAGAAAAATGTCGCCATCTACATGTTATTACCTTGAATTTAGATATACCACTCTAATCCTTAGTGCAATTTAAAACTTCATGCCATACTTGACGTGCCTAGGTGGTCTAGAAATGTCGGTTAGATGGTCC
This sequence comes from Elysia crispata, assembly GCA_033675545.1. Taxonomy (NCBI): domain Eukaryota; kingdom Metazoa; phylum Mollusca; class Gastropoda; family Plakobranchidae; genus Elysia; species Elysia crispata. The sequence continues at coordinate 750,388 of JAWDGP010000167.1, read as the reverse complement.
TCTTTTTCGCTTAGCTCCGTTATAAAAAAAAATGGCTGAAGAGTTTGTCTGAAATTTGAAGCAGCTTTGAAATGAGTGCGAGTTGTTTGAGAGATTTCAGTCCTAAAATGCTATTGCCTGATAGGCTTTAGTTAATAAAGGACCTCCGAACATATAGGTGTGCAGGAATGCAATTGATGACATTCTAGATGTTTGAGTGTAAAGAAATATTGAGCTCTCAGCTTTGAAACCAATCATGCAACTTTAAAATTTATCACAACTCACTCTTTTTTCCCTATTCATATGCTTTCTCTATCATTTGCAGCAATTTTATGTCATGACAAAAGTATTAGCCTAAAATATAGCGCATATAATTTATATTTAAAAATCTAAATCATTCTGTTGTTGAGATTTTACTCCGAATGACACTATTGGATTTATTATGATCTAATGTATATTTCATCTAAAAAAAATCAGCCTCTTTGATCATACTTTAAATAACAAAGACGATATATATATATATATATATATATATATATATATATCTGAGAGAGAGAGAGAGAGAGAGAGAGAGAGAGAGAGAGAGAGAGAGAGAGAGAGAGAGAGAGAGAGAGATACCAAGAAACGTTTAAATTTAAACCAACCTACGCACTAAATAGTCCATTTTTTTACTCTACATCTAAATGCTTTCAATTTTACCGATATTGCTATTGGTATTCACAAAATTTTTCAGCCCTGACTTCAAGTTGCATATTATGTAGAAAAATTATGGAAAAATTGTACTCATTAAGATACAGAAATTATTTATTCGGATGGGAGGTTTCATATCAAAATATATTTCATGTTATCATGGACTTGCAAGGATAAGCTTCCTTCAAGTACAATAAAACCTTCCAACTGAGTACAACATGCCTAAGATAAATTCGCACTGTTGATACTTTAAGGTGGAAACAGATGACAAGTACAAAAGTTTATTTTAAAACTTCTCTGATTGATATATAATGCTTGACAACCAGTCTCCACAGATCTCTTGACAAAACAGTAATGACATTCTTCAAGGGTTTACATTTTAAATTAAATATAACAACTAAGAGAAGTGAGTTTATTACGATCAGTGTTCCAGCCCAGCAATGTGTGATTTATATCTACTGTATGTAAAACTGAGTTTGTAACTAATACAGATTTCCAGACCAAAGTTTTTATTCGTGTAGAAAGGATCATCCAGGATGTGATATTTGATCTCCAGTATCTCTTTCTCCATGACAAGGAGTTTATCATCTCCTGGGTACATGGCTTGGTTACACAAACTCAGGGGCGAGTAAGTACAACTGGCCTGGTCGCTCACTTCCTTTTGCTCCTGAGGATATGAAGACGGCCTTAAGTTACCATAACCTTTGCTTTTCACTTCAAAACAATAGTTAACAATATTACACAAGCAGCATTATGGAATGTTTGAATAAAATTGATGAGCTGTAAAGGTAAATAATGGGTATAACATAGGATTTCAGTTTCCAACGGAATAGGTGAAATACGATGCAATTTATATAGTCTCGACATTTCTTTCGGTAATATCAAGAACTGAAGCACGACATTTACTGACAAATTTAACTGAAATTTTGCTTTGATGTATTTTACGCAGCCCTAATGTTCTCTGGTGCTTTATTGGAAGTCATGGCAAAAGGGGGAACTGTTTACGTTTCATGTGAAAAGGGAAGACATTTTCAGATGGTATGAAAGGGATTCTAGGGATGATTTTTCTCTTCCCTGCTTGTGGTCCACATGCCACGACAGCATCATTGACATGTTGACATAGGTGCTGGATGATGTACCTAGTCCCATTACAGTGACCATTTGTGGCGTCCAGGTTCCGTAGCAACATGACAATGCTATTTTTTCCAAGGTCAGTTTGTGAGGTGGCATACCGCAGGGGCACAGTGAATTGATAAACTCAATGGGATACTGCTGCTCATTTTCTTCGACACAATCGCTGCTTTGGTATATTTTTTCTTCTCCCGCAAAAAAGCATAATTATGTCATTTACTCTGTCTAATTATGTCATTTACTCTGTCTACTTATGCGTACGATACAGCGAGACGCAAGCCATTCAGGACCTGTACCAAAGCTTGAATTGTTGAAGACAAAATTAAGTTAGCCCTGTTCATTGCTCAATGTAATTTCTCTTCTAAGAGTGGCATTGCGAAATTTCCCCTGTCTTTGCACACATTCTGTTGTCCATTTCCTACACTTAGAAGATATGCTGCACATTGACTGCTCATTTACACAGACAGGTACTTTGCATCTGCTATGCAATGTCCTGTCATTGGAAAGAAGAGTAGCTGCAATGCCGGATAATGCTGTAGCTAGGGCAATTTTTTTTATAGGATCGGACAGTTGCTAAAATTAGATTGATAGTTTGGGTTTTTCCTGTCCCTCCTCTTGCATCAAGAGCAAAGATCTGCCCATGTTTCTGTATTACAGACTCAAGTACAGCGTCATACACTTCTTTCTGCTGATCATTCAGTTGTGGATATTCCTGACTGACCTTTCCTTTCAGATTTTCTGAGCCGAAGTCCAATTCCTCGCTGATAATCCTTGTTTGTCCTCCTTGACACTCATCATAATTTGCAGGTGGCATTTGAAAGTCTTTTTTCAAATTCAATCAACCATTTTCCAAAATAATTATGCTGGATTTCCATCAATACATGTTTTCTATTTGTGGATTCAGCTCTGTGACTTTGTCTTGGCACAGTTTCAGTTTATGCATGTGCCCGAATCCGAGAGGATCAGCTGGACGGCAATAAATGTGGATAGTTGTAAAGGCTAGTCGTAATTCGAGGCCGAATCTGGACAGAGGGATATAGTTGGAATACGCCAGATGCATTAAGTTCTACATTCATCTGGTTTCTCCGGATTTCTCAATCCTCGTTTGCGCCTCTGCCACTTGTGCTCTTTCTTAGTCCAAGTAAAAAATTGTGGAACATCTGGATAGAGAATAGCTCTTCCTGTTGGGTCTTCTGCATTTTTCTTAAAGAAAGCTGTCAGTTTTGTGTCTGGGGGTCCTTGGGCTAAAAACTGTGGAATCTCTCCAGGTTGAAACAGTATGGTTTGATGATCTTGTAAATAGCACGGCAACTTTTCAACAGGCGGGTGTTTGCTGTGGATTTCAAATCTATACAGTCTCCAGAAGGCCTCACTTGCTGAGATGTAGCGAGCGTTGACGTATCTCGAAATTTCATCATTTTCGTTTTCGGCTCGAATTTCCATAAGAACACGATCTTGATCTTTGGTTATGTATTTGTAAAGGTACATTACAGCTTGAAGCGAATGCACAACTTCCACATTTATGTGTGCATGATATCGCAGAGATAGTATTGGATGTATGGGACGATAAAAGAGTTTTCTACAAAAATTTCCCATCCACACACTCTCATTGTGTGTGTCCTAGCCCCATTCTCAGGACTTCGCATATAAAGTGGATATGATGATTCAGTGACTCTTGTTTCATCCTGCCATTGCTTGGGGAAGTTGTTTGTACACTGACCCTATCCATACATGGACTATATCTATTGATGTTGTCACAAGGACCATGAATATTTTGAGATGTTACTATTTTGTGGAGCAGTGATTCTTCTTTCTATCTGGAATTTCCGCACTGACGATATCATCAATTATAGCTGGAGTAATGGGTTTATGCTCCCTGTCCATGATAAGCAGGATGTGTGCATGTGACAAGCCTCTCCTCTGAAACTCAAAAGTCGCTGTATGTGCCTTCACAGTTATTAAGATTTCCTTCTTCAAAATGTCATCCATCAAAACAATGAATATCAGTTTAGAGACTCTGCAGGACAAATCAGGGCGGTCACATGCTTGATCTCCTGGATTCAAAGCTGGTTTAATTTCAGGCCATTTCGGATTTCAAGTGAAAGTAATGAATAGGTCTGCCTTGCCAAGTTGCCTAACAATAGACATGGCGTTTTGAAATGCTTCAGAATAAGAACGTGGTGAGCCATAGACTGTTGCTGGTAAGATAATTTTCATGCCGACGTTCACAGGATCATCAGAAGAAGTAGCATCCATCAAACCTTGATACTTCTCAGTGCGTATGGATTTCTGATTTCTCCTTACCCACTCTAAACGACTCGCTTCTGTCTTTGCCCACTGGTCCACAGCATATTGTTGCGTCAACTTCCGTATCTTGAATACTGTGTTAAAATTGTGTAGTCTTATTTGAAAGCGAAATGCGTAGAAATCCGCAGCAGTAAGAGTTTTGTTGTTTGATTTTGTTACGCCTAGATGCCAGCCGTCACATCCAGTGGGGAACATCAATACATAATGAAAGGGATCATAGGAGCGATGGCATGTGTTTATCCTCCTTAATTCTTGACCATCTCCAGATCTACATCTTAAAATTATGTCTAAATTTTCAGACTGATCGCCGGATAAGAGTGCTGCTTTTTCACTTCTTGGTAGATTGTAGGTTCTGGTGTGTCCATCTTTAGGTGGAACCTTCTTGGCATGCAAAACTATCTGCAAGTCTTCTTCCTCTGCAAACTTGCAATTGCTGACTTGAAAGATTGAATGTAGGAATTTTAATTATAAAGACAATCTTGAAAGTCCCTAAGAATCTCTGCATCTAACGTAACAGTTAATCTCAGTCTGTCTGTGAGTTCTGTGGCTGAATCATAAAAAATTCTGAGCAAACTTTGGATAATTTCCAACAAGAGGAAGAAGATTACCTGGTCAGTAGCACAATTTGCCTTGAATTCTAAATGTTGGGTAAAACCTTATTGTACCTGCTCATTGCATCCTGTAGAAGCCAAGGCAAGAGCATTATTGTCCTATCTGCTACAATGGCAAAAACAATTTCCCACTTTGTGTCACATTATAGTACTTTTTAATCTCAAGGGGGGTGCAGGGGGAAGTGGTAAAGTCACTTTACCATTCTGACTGCAGATTGAAGTTCTCTCCTCTCTTCATCTTAAACCATTGCAATGTTCACATTCAACATTAAAGTCTCCACACCAATGAGTTTTCACTCTAGCATCAGCTTTGTTTTCATCAAATTCATGAGCATTACATGCTAATCTAGTTGTTGTCCCTTTTCTTCATTCTCTGGGTGGTGCTCCTGGTGTATTAAGATCTAAGTGTCTTCCAAGTCGATGAGCTTTAACACGGTTACTGATTTGCTGCCTCTGATCTGCCTCTCTTTAGTTTCTGGGTGTTAGACATGTACGGTTTTTGGGAGGGGGCGTTTTAAACTGTCATTGACACCAGCCTGCCTCTGCGAGCTCGAAGGTTTTTAAAATGAAATTCAGGTGTCTGCGAGAGAGACTAAATAAACATAGCTCTAGATCTAGATCTAACTAGCCTGGATATCTAGATCTTACATTTAGATGAACCGAGAATAGTTCAAATTAACAGACTTAACTTTTACATCGATAGGCACCAATTGAAAAAAGGCTAACCGCTTAGATCTAGTTTTGCCACCGGATTTAGAAATCAAAACAAACATTGAGTTCGCTCCGCACCATAAACAAATAGAGATTTTTACGGCTAATTAAAATGTTTACCTAGCTCAATTGTTTGTCTCGCATGCTTAATAGGGTTTGAATATGGTTTTAAAATGTCGGTTTGTAAATGCGTCAAACAACTTTGAGATTTAAAAATATGCCCACGTAAAATCGCATGATCTTGAGTAGCTTTTCCATATCTTTTTATTATTTTATTGATCGCCCACAAAAATCTGATGGCCCGTTACACGTTTGAGGTTACGATCTTTATATTACGATGATGAATATTTGTAACCTAAAAAATAACTTTAATGCATTTTCCCCTTATCTCGACAGTAAACTCTTTTTTTTAAGTTTTGTAGTAACGTTATGCAATGCTTATCGCTGTAGTTTAGCGACGCACCCCTATTAGATTTTCCTCGCGGGGACCATACTAGCCTAAGGTAAAAAACCCAGCTCGGAAAATCTCTTCGCCTTGGTTCTTACGCGCTGATTGCTATAATTAAAGTCATTTCTGTATTTTGGGTTGCCCTTTTAGTTTTATAATTACAGTCATTTTTGTATTTTGGGTTGCCCTTTGTAAAACTAAAAATAGAGACAGATGGTGAACGTGGTGCATCAGTATCAACCGTTATTAGTGCTCCAAAGGTCGTGGAGAATGAATCAGTGAATTGAAAAACATTAATAAAGCTCTCCTCAAATGTTAATTTTGATAAAGTTTGAGGTAATTCCCACAGGATATTTTTAAGGAGTTAAAATTGTTATGCTTCATTCTAAAATGAACGGTAATGGCAAAAAAAGTATAACGGTTTCATTGTTCTAAAACCTAGATCTAGCACACACTCCCCACTACATCTAGATCTAGATTCAACCTAAACTTCCAGATATATATATATATATATATATATATATATATATATATATATATATATATATATATATATATATATATATATCTTTAGACCTACCCGTTATTCGTCCATTTTTATTTTATTTTTGTAAACGAAGACCTAGATCACTTGCATCCCATAAACGCTTCGACGCTTCTTTTTTTCTTTGCTAAACGGAGAGAGAAGTTGTAATTAGATTCTAAAACTAGATCTACATCATCTAGATATCATTTTTATATTGTTTTAAGCGCATGGCAAAGTATCAGTTAGACTTATAGTCCTGAATGAATCATTGAAACGATGTCTATCTCTTTTTTGAGTAGGCCTATGCTTACTAGAACTTTAAATACAATGGCAGATTGCTCTAACCTTGTGAGGCTATATAAGAACAATGAGAAACTGTAAGTAGGCCTACTGGAGTTATAAGATTTAAAACATTTTGCCTGTTCGGAAAGGTCAACAAAGATTGGAAAATTCCACTTTATAATAATTACTTCTATAACAGTGAACGGCAAAAGATGTAACATGAAGATCATACGGTTCATTTTCATTTCATAATCACTTTATACAAAGAAAACCAAATTGATTATTTTTGTCTTGCAATAAAAATCATGGGTTCTAAATTCTCATTTGTCGCTCTTATTTCTTTCCTCATCGCATCGGCTCGTCTCCTCTCTCTCTCTCTCTCTCTCTCTCTCTCTCTCTCTCTCTCTCTCTCTCTCTCTCTCTCTCTCTCTCTCCCCCTCCCCCTCTCTCTCTTTCTCTCTGTTTCTCTCTCTCTTTCTCTCTTCCTCTCTCCTTCCTCTCTTTCTTGTCTTCTCTCCTTCTCTTTCTCTCTGCTCCCTCGCCTCTGTTACAACCTATTTTTAAAAATATCCGTATCTACATTTAAATTTTTGACAAAGTATCACAACCATCCCATTTAAATAGATACAGAGCATCCTAGAGCAGCTTTAACATTAAAAACCTTACAAATTTAGGGTGTATAAAACATGTTCCGAAAGTACCTTAGGTTTTTTGGAATAGTCCATCAGCTCCGAAATTCACATGCTTAAACCTAACTCATCAATGTAAGACGAATATGACAGTTATGTTAACGAGTCTGTGCTTTCACCACGTAGATTTCATTGAAAACGGGAAATGAAAGCATTGAAGAGGGACAACATGCACTTCCAGTCTCACCAATACTTCGCTGCCAGTCACTGACTTCGTACGAAGAGTTTATCCTCCCGTTCACATTAATAGCGTTATATACTTTAACAACAAAAATGGTGCAAAACCTTTGGGCTTGAAATTTGTCCAATACCATGATTTATCTGATATTCATTCTTTTAGAACCACCAGATATTATACGACAGAGTATCGAAAGTACGCAAACGGAAGTCTTGTCTTCAAGTGTCTTACGAACTATCACGTTGTAGAAGGTGATCTCGAGTTGCGGTGCGAAAACAACGTCTTTGTCGGAGTGGAACCTCGATGTGAAGTCGATTACTACATGTAAGACACTTCCCCTTTCTAAACTGCCGTTTCAATCTATCTGCAAGAGTGCTTCAAAACCAATATTTTTAAACGTCCGCTGAGTCTTGGGGAGGGGGGCGAGGGGGCAGATAGGAAGAGAAGCAAGAATACCCTCAACTGCTGTTTTACTGCAGCTCAGCCTTTATCCTAATGTTAAAAGATATAAGCCAAATCGATAATAGATCACATTTAAAAGCCAAGAGAAATTCAATTTGGCAATAAATCAGCTCCAGAATATTTCAGTGAATACAAAGGAATATGCATCACTTTGCCTCTCGTTTTTTATGCTTGAAGATATTTTACATATAACTCCGCTCTTATGTTTACTCAACCCACCAAAAATGACTTAGGAAGAGTAAGGGGAGAGTAAGCGAATTATTTTGAATACCCAAATGTAGGCAGAAACATAGATGGCTGTTGTAAAGAAAAAGGAAGACCCTTTTAGTGCCACATCGAATGATTAGTATTTTTCGTTTTAGTTGCAGATAAAACTACCTGTGCATTTATTTTTGTGAGTGTATTGCACTAGTTAAATACAGGGTTTATTATTACATTATTATTTCTCCCATTTAGCTGGGTGGCGATTTAATGTAGGGACCAACCACAACCAAGACTAGCCTCTTTCACTTGCCGGTTAGGCGTTTCCAATCCATATACACACGCTTGCCACACTGAAAGTTACCTCCTCAAGATAAAAGTCAATAAGAATGTCACAAACAAAGAAGATTTTGAATACATTCAGTTTATTCTCAAACCAAATTTGGCCCCATTAAAATCCACAGCGAATTCCGAAGAGTGCAATAAGAACAGAAAAAAAAACAGAGGTAGTTCTAAAGTGCTTATCTCTCCGATCCTAAATTTAATATTTTTAAGATCTCTCTTAAAGCCTCCTTTAGTTTATCAACGATTTACAATGGAAAAAAGCAACCCTTCGAAACAAATGTGGATAAGCATACATGTTTTTGCAATAAAATTATTTGTCATAATGCGTGTAAATCTAATTTATTACACATATGAATTATTTTCTTTCTCTTTACATGCAGGGAGAAAAAGCGTTTGAGCGCCATGATTATTTTAGTCTCGCTACTCCTCCCGGGTATATGGTTGCTCCTCGATTTCGGTCGGTTCGTGAAACTCAGGTAAGGTAACTAATAATTACAACTGCTATATAAAGAATGAATACCATGCATTCTGCCTCAAGGAAAACAACCTTACAAGCTGCTTTTTCCAATGTTGTGATTTATTGAAAACGAATCCTCTTAGTCCCCTAAGATCCTAAATAATCTCTTAGGGAGTCAAATAAATTTGTACACAAAATAGATGAAAGAGAAAAGAGGCGAGATGAAAAAGAGTTCGTTCCCACCCTAACCTTATTTGTATTCGGTAAAAGAGAAGTTTCTTATCATTTGCGATTTTTTTTTTTGACCCAGTATCTTAAGGACTAGAATCGTAAACAAATTTACTGATGGAGGAGGAAAGCTTGATTTCATTAGATACATAAAAAAAACCCTGTGGCTAGCTTAAGGTAGCTTAAGGTACTTCATTTGCATATGAGTCCAACCTGGGAGGAGGATACGTTTGCTATCCTGGACTGGAGTTGAAGCATTTTTATAGCATGTGGAGATATTGCAATTATATCTATGGGCTCTCTATGAGCTGAGCTTTTGTGTACGTGGGTGGAGAGGAGAAAAAAGGGGGAGAAAGAGAGAAGGAATACATGACTTTCTGCACAGGAAAGTAATAGTGATTTAATTGATCAGTGTTTCAAGAATTACTGTCATCGTCACCTTTCCTTCTGGAGCGGCGGTTGTGAATATAAACATCTCTGCTTCTTTTGTACGTGTTTGGCTCTTCCATACTGTTTTATATCCGAGACATCCAATAGATCCACTTATTATCACCACGAAGGGAAGAAGCATTCAAGTTAAGCCATTTTATTAGCTTTCCACAGTGGCGTCACGACGATTGGGACTTGCGTGGGGCTTAACAATAAATAAGACTAAATTTATTGACCCATTTTAATTGTTAGGTAACATAAGTAATTGTTTAAATGTGCCCAAAAACTTACATGAGGCAGAGAACTGAAGCGATTGTGAAGTAAGTAGTGAACTCTATATTCATTGTGTCGTCATGTATAAAAACATAGAATTATATTTTCAAAACAAAATTTAAATGTAACTTACCTTCACAAATGCTTCAATTATCAAGTGAAGAGTAAACATGTATAACATCTGGATCACTCTGTCAGTCTGGCAAAATAATGCGTCACAGAGACGATAATCACAATGGGAATTTATCTAGGTCACTGTATCAAGCTGATAGACAAGGCCGTCAGCGCGCTGATACACTGAAATGACTCTTCCCGACGAGGTACAGCTGAAGTCAAGCAACAACGTTAATTGTATCTGTGGAAACAGAAACTTTTGGGGTTTAAGGGAAAGACCAATGAAAAACCTTACTTGCTAACAGGAGTGTCATGCTTGTTAGAACG